>JADRCH010000062.1:8963309-8999609 GCA_019843965.1 Rhynchomys soricoides
CTGTGCCCACGGAGCCTCTCACATGTACTGTGCCCACGGAGCCTCTCACATGTACTGTACCCACAGAGCCTTCATCCCACAGCTGCAGTTCCTTGTTCCCGCTAACGATCAGCTTGCTTAAACATGGTGATTCTCAGTACAGTGTTTCCGCCACCTGCAGAATGCCAAGTTCAGGAGAGTTCTTAGCTCGCAGAGTTCTGCCTGGCCTGGCCAGCATCCTCTCTAAGCGTTCCTCACACGTGCTCTCATTTCCTTTGCTCACCTCCCAAACCTGCTCCACTTCTCTTGGGATCTGCTCTAAAACTTGTTCATAAACACTAAGTAAGCCCCTCTCACCCTGTTAGACATGACACAATGCCCCTTTGTCATTTAGAGTCAATGAATACATAGCAAAAAATGTATTCTGGAATATTGTAGACAAGATTTCTATCAAAATAGCAGTTCTATTAAGCGGAAAATAGAGCAATACTAAAATGTGTTCCATTGAGTGAAATAGCACATACCTGTGAGCCCAGCACACAGGAGGCTGAGGCAGGAAGAACACAAGGAATGGAGAGGAGAGAAGAGACACACAATACAGAATACAGAACCAACAGCCTGAGTGATGGCAAGACCTCTTTTACAGGAAAGAGGCAAGATGAAAGTCTTCCTAGGAACATCAGATTTGGAGCCCAAGTCACTGAGTCACTTCTTGACTGACGGTCCTGTTACTAGGGTCTTCCCAGGTCTCCTGGTCCTTTATGCCATTCCAGGAGTTCTGGAAATGATAAAAGTAGACTCAGAAGAAGCACAAAAATGTGAAAGCAACAGTAACTTTTAAAAATATATCGTTAGAAATGGAGAGATGGTTAATTGGTACAAGTTTGACACTCTGAGTTTAACCTCAGCAACCCCCAGCAGAAAGGAGTTAATTCCTAAAGTTGTTCTGTTACCTTTGTACTTGTGTTATGGTGTGCATGCACACACACACACACAGAGATGATATAATAATAATAACAATAACAATAATAATAATGCAGCATAAAAGATCTCTAAAGACAATAAACAGAGATGGGAAGAAGAGATGGAGAGATAGAAGAAGAATTAGAAGAGAAGAGAACAAAAAGAAGGAGAGGAGAGAAGAGGAGAGCAGAGGAGAGGAGAGTCACAGAATACACACTCGATGTCAGGAACGAAGGCTGGACACCATCCAGACTGAACCGTGCATACTATGGAGTGATACGGAATGGTGCAGCTGTGCCAGTAGACTTGATAACACAGACAAAATGGATGAATTCCTGGAAGGGTCCAACTGTCTAAGTTCCATGAATGAAGAGCAGGTGACCTATATAGGCTCTATCTATTGAATGAAACTCATCTCGAAAGAAGACCTCCCCATAGAGAAAACTCCAAGGCCAGATGGCGCCAAACACTTGAGGGAGAGGTAGCACCAGTTCCCACAATCTGTTCCAGCAAACAAGGGACACTTTCCAATTCCCTTCATGAGTCCAATGTTATTCTGAAACTAAAACCACACAGAGACCGTCAAAGCAAAGAACCCAACAGAACACCTCACTGACAGACACGAACCTCTTACGAGGAACTTTCAAATGGGATCCAGATATGCCTTAGGAAGATAACATATCACACTCTGAAGGTAGTTTGAAGGATTATACAATGGGTTTAATACATAAAATGACTAAAAATGAAAAGATCTTATGTACAGCCTGATGAGACAGAGAAGGTGCCCAATAACAACCAGAAAACATTGGGAAGAGAAGCCCGTTTCAGCACAGTGACAGGGCATCCACAAACCCATGGCCAGCATCAGTGCACAGTGGGGACATGTCTCTTTAAGAACTCCAGGTAGTGTAACATTGCTTTCACAGCTGCTCCTTAACACTGTCTGAGAGATCCCAGGTAGAACAATGACAGAAGAAAGGAAAAAGGATGCCAACAGGACAAAGCAAAATAAAACTGTCTTCATCTGATAGAAAACCCCGAAGCAGCTACACAGACGATACAAGAGCAAACAGCTTAGAAAAACTACACAGTATCAGATCAGTATACGACTATTCCCTGTATTTGTTCTAACAAAGATCAACTTAGAAACAAAATAATTTAAAGTCACATTTATTTATTAGGAGGCACGCCACACCACTATACATGTGCAGAAGTCAGAGGACAACTTGTAAGAGTCAGTTCTCTCCTTCTACCACGTGAGTCCTGGGGATCAATCTCTGGTCATCAGGCTTGGCAACACGTGCCTCTATTGCCTGCCATCTTGTCAGGCAAGACTGTATATTTTCCATATTCATTGTCGATACATTTATATAGTGAAACTATTTAAAGTAGGGAAGTCATCTGTGCTGCCTCAGAATCACAGTAGTACCTCACCGATAGCTCTTAAATCAGTCTTAGCCCAGTGATCTTTTTAATTCGAGGATTTGAGTTTTCTCCATAAGTTCATCTTGGAATCTCCAGAAAATGCCCTAGTTTCTTTTCCTGTTGCAGAGATTAGATACTCTAACACAAGCAACTTAAGGAGAATCCATTTAGGTTGGCTCACAATTCCAGGTTACAGTAAGTCCTAGCAGGGAAGACCCAGAGGTGGGCCCTGGTCACATGACATCCACAATCAGAAATAGAGAGCAGTGAGTTCATGCATACTGTATCTGGCACCTTCTCCACTTACAGGCCCAAGCTCCAGTTACACTTAAGTTATACATTATCCCAATGACAACATAATTGAGACAAATTCCTCCTAGAATTCTCAGATGCTAACTTCAGTGTAGACAATATCTCCAAGTACACCCAGGGCCTGCCTCCTAAAAGTTAAGCTGACAATTGACACGCACCATCACAAGGATCCACAGTGCAGCACAAGATAAATTCTTAAGTTTTCAAGCCTTTATTTAATGATGCAAAAAAAAAAAAATTTAAAAAAAAGTCAAGAGAAAGCAATTGGCCAAGAGACCAGAAGACTGAATATTACATTAATTTATTTTTATGAAAATTAATGAGACCACTGGTATTTGGCAGTGTGAAAGTCACTTCCTTTAGAAAACTCAGCTTTTGATATTTTGGTAGAATAATCCTTTCTCTCAAGTTTTTGCCAACTCCTTCTTACAAACTTTGAAGAAATGGAAGACGTTGATAGCTTTTTTTGAAGGAAAAATCTTTGCACTCTGAAAGTTTTATTTATTAGTCAATTTGCAATTTCCTGTAACTTAGTTAAATGCACTTTGATACTTAAAGCTATGATCTGAGAGATAAAAAGGATGTTGAACAGTGATCCTGAGTCTGCCTTCCTCTCTGGGGAGATGATGGGTGCCTTTTGTTATTTTAAAACCATTCATTCATCCATCCATCCACCCATCCATTCATCATCCATTCCCTTGTACACATTAGGCAAGAACTCTACCGCTGAGATCTATCCTGAGCTGATCCCCAGGCTGACTGCTGCTGCCCAGAGCTGGCCTCTTTGTTTGCAATGGAGCATTCTTCTCACCCAAGGCTACCACCACCGATGAGCTTGAACAGCTGCCTTGAGGTGGTGGGAGGCATGACATATTGCTCTTACCATCCCATGGCACTTTGTGGGGCTCTGGCCATTTCCTGTCTTGCTTTCTTCTGTTTTCAACCAAGCAATTTTGGCCCTCTCCAGAACTGAGTTTGTGTGTGTGTGTGTGTGTGTGTGTGTGTGTGTGTGTGATGTGTGTATGCATGATGTGTGTATGTATGATGTGCATTCATGTGGTGTGTGTATTATGACGCATGTATGTGCATGTGTTGAGTCAGCCACACGAGAGGCCCCTTTGCCTCTGTTCCCATAGCGTCTGGGGACACCTGACCTTCCACAGCATGAGAAATAATTAAGGGTAGTTGATTATGGGCTGCAGTTGTGGCTCAGTTGGTAGAGCATGTGTCAAGAATGTACAAGACTATAGTTCCATCCCCAGCAGGAGGATAAGAAGTCCAAGCTCATCCTTAGTAACATGAATTGAGGCCAGCCTGGGGTACACGGGAGTCTCTCTCAAAAATGAAGAACAGATGTTTACATCTGGCCTGGCATATTGTCAGAGGACCATTTGTTCCTACCCAGATTCTTTTCCAACCCATCATGGATCTGTGGGTTAGTCAGTGATAGGAAGAAGCCCTGGGCTACCCAGTGGTCTGCAGCCTGGTGGTCCTGGGAAGGATGATAACTTAGAAGTTATGAATGAGTCTACCAAACTCCCCACCCACACAGGACATGGTTGTTGAACCACATCCATGGTAGACTGAAGATGCTCAGGACAGTTTCATCTTGCAGGGCTTTGTTTCTTGTGGGGCTGAACCCACCCACTGCCTTGGGTCAGTGGGAGGAGAAAGGGCTTTTATCTGTTGATGTTGGATGTCCTCTCAGTTTGGAGATGTTTATCAGACCCCCAACCTCTACCCAGGAGATCATGAGATGCCACAACCTCCCTGCGAACATTATGACAACCAAAGTTGTCTTTGGGTTTTTTTCTAGTGTCCAGAGCCTCAGAAATTTGCTTTATGCTAATCCCCATGCCTCAGCAATGAATTGATTCTGTCATAGAAGAAATACATACAGGAGCTGGAGAGATAGCTTAGAGGTTAAGAATGTTTTGATTTGTTGGGAAGGTCCTGAGTGTGGTTCCCAGCACCCACACTTTGCAGCTCACAAATGCCTGTAGTTTCAACTTCAAAGGATCTTCTGGCCATGCCTGGTCTTAGAAGGCACCTTTGTACACTCACAAGACACAAAAAACACAGACTCAGTCTCTGTCCTCTGTGTGCCTGACTTAGCTCACTTCCATAGAGTCCTTGTGTTTCAGGCAAGGCGTCCTGTGTCATGCCTCCCTTCCTTTGTAAAGCAAGTGTGGTTTCACTGCCTGTGTCTGCCATCCTGGGCCTTTTCAGCGGTTGGATAATTGGGTTCTTTCCAACTTTTGGCTGGTGTGAATGAGGTGTGCAGACACCTGGGTAAACCTCGCCTTTGGTGCTTTGGCATCCTGCGCAAATTCCATGTGTGATCTTTTCAGGAGCTGCGTGCTTTTCCTGAAGCAGTCACGGTTCTCTCAAGCTCAGGCAAGGCTTGAGCTCTCCACATTAGCATCTCCCTGTGCTGGTTCTGAGGTTAGCCACCTGATGGGAGTGAGGTATGATCTCACTGTGGCCTCTGCAGGGACTTTCCTTTGCATTCATAGTGTATGACTTCATTGTCCCAAAGTTCCTTTGCACATGACTTGGCACTTGATGTCTGGGTGGTGAGGTTTTGCCCGTCACTCTAAGCCATGTGTCATAGACTGAACTATAGTCTAGCATTTGACAAGCCACAGGTGTAGCTCTGAGGCGAGCACTTACACAGAGTGTGAAAGGCCTTGGGTCTGACCTTTCTGTGTCACAAAACCAAACCACACCATTCTGGTTCTCCAGATTAGGTTGTCATAGTGTTCTTCTGCTTCACAACAGACAATGGTTCCTCCTCACATGGCCTGACACCCCAGTCCCACAGCCTTATCCCCTTGCTCTTGTCTTCCTTCCCCTATTTTCTTTTGGGCTTAAACATTCATTCTTTAATGAGCTAGCATACCTCTTGAGAGCACCAATTGCTAGGGGCAGGCTAAGAGAGAGGTTGTCTCAAACATTCACTGAAAGATTTTTACCTCAGTGAGAACATTCCCCCAGAAAGCCATGTGAGCCTTCCCAGCCCACAATATGCCCATATCCTACAGAGCAGCCACACCCACTATGCTGCCCACAACCTATGGTCGATATCCTGTCCTGGAACTTACCAGACATGGTGAATTCCATGTGTCTGCCACTTTCTCACCATCTTGTCTGTGGCCTTCCTCCCTGCTGTCCCCTACTCCCATACATACACACATCTCTCTTCAATGGGGCTGTCTCTTGTTGTGCGTGATTCCTTGTGCGTGATTCCTTGTTGTGCATGGAGCACCCATAGCTGTCTAAGAGCAGAGCCAATTGTCTTTGTCTTTACCTGGCCCCCTGGGTCTGATGGCCTGGGATGATAGCTAGGGGGATACACTGTGAGCAGCGGCCTCTGGTGTTTGGATCTGGTGTCCCCGTTGTCACCAGGGGTTTAGGAATTCAGCCTGTTCTTACTGGCTTTGTAGCACGATTACTATTGTCAATTCTTTTTAGTTCCTTTACAATTTTAAATGATTTATTTATTTATTTAGTGTGTGTGTGTGTGTGTGTGTGTGTGTGTGTGTGTGTACGTGTGTACATGCATGTGTTATGCATACATATGGAGGCCAGAGGTAAACACTGGATAAGTGCTTCCTCTATCTCTCTGTATATTATTATTCTGAAACAGTGTCTTATAATGTTGCCCAGGTTAGCCCGGAACTTACTCTGTAGACCAGGCTGGTGGAGAACTCACAAAGATCCACCTGCCTGTTCCTCCTGAGTTCTGGGATTCAAGGCACACGCCCTCAGACTCAGCTTCTGTATGGATTCTGGCCATTGATCTCAGGTTCTTGTGCTTCTGCTAAAAGCATCTTACCAGCTGAGCTATTCCCAGGCCCACACTGGGACTTTTAATTATCTGTAATCAGCCAATCTGATCCAAAGTCCCTACTGTATCAGAAGGAGACCTTTCCCTCTACCAGACCCCACACATATCTGTATTTCTGCATGTTTTATCCCATCCGCTCATGCATCTGTCTTTCATGCAAAGTGATTTTCAGTTCTGCATTTGGTCTCATGCAGCCATGTGTATTATCTGGAAGAATGCACTCCCCCCTCATTTTGATTTCTTGCTACTTTTTAAAAAATGTCTTCATGTTGCTTAAAAAATTCTAAGATACTCTGTATGGCTGGGTGTGGGTCAACGCCAGAGTGAGAGCTAACTCTATGGTCTTGGTCAATGAACTTTACCACCTTGTGCCTTTACAGAAAAGTGGAATGGAATTGTGTGTGTGTGTGTGTGTGTGTGTGTGTGTGTGTGTGTGAGAGAGAGAGAGAGAGAGAGAGAGAGAGAGAGATACAGAGAGAGAGGACCGCTTTCACTTCTCTCTACCACCCTTCTCTTCTCGACAGAGTCCATATTCCAAGCTATCCTCAAACTCATCATGTAGCAGGAGTGACTGTAGCAGGATTAGAACTTCTGAACCTCTTGTCTTTCTCTCAGTGCTGCATTACAGGCACCACACTCGGTTCTATGT
Organism: Rhynchomys soricoides; assembly: GCA_019843965.1. Classification (NCBI taxonomy): domain Eukaryota; kingdom Metazoa; phylum Chordata; class Mammalia; order Rodentia; family Muridae; genus Rhynchomys; species Rhynchomys soricoides. Next base: position 8,970,488 of record JADRCH010000062.1, read on the forward strand.
GGTTTTGCAGATTGAAGCCAGGGCTTTGTGCATCCTAAGCAAGTGCTCTGCTAACTGAGCTACTGCCCTACTCTGAGAAGGGCTTTTGAAAGCAAGATGTGGGTGTTTAGCATTGTCCCAAAAGCTGGGAAGAGTGAGGAACTCACTGAATGCACTCTAGCACACTGTTAGCCCTGCTCAGTTGTGCGCTATGGTGCCCAGACAAGATCTGGCTACTGGATGCTGTCCTAGGCTGTCCCTCCTATTTGTTATGGACCCGGGGAGGGATGGACTGTTTGCCTCCTCACTTCAGGATAGGCTGGCCATGGGGTAATCTCCTTGGCTATCAGATGAATAGGTGAGCAAGGTGCTTCTCCTGGGGTCTGCCCTTTTCCCATACAACCGAGCACCTTCAGGACCTGAGAAAAATTAAGTTCTGGGGGATGGGTATAGATTCCACCAGGGTCACATGGCTCTAGAGAGAGTGAAGACCTTTCCTTGTGTTTCAGTCCACTTTTTGTCTTGAGCATTTGAGGCCTGATGCTCAGGAAGGTGGTGCATAAACTTGGGTTTTCTTTGAGTTCCTGCTTCTAGCTTTCCTTCACCATGAGGTACTGGGCAAAGCTCAGACAGGAAGCAGTGTCAGGTGTGGCTTCTCATCATGGGGACACCACACTGTTCCCTCTCACCCTGCCTCACTCCGAGCTGCTTTCAGAGGCCACCCTCCCCAGCTTCCTGGAAGTTTACATGGCACTTTCTAGAATATGTCCCCTCTTGTCCTTCTCCTTCTCAACTCACCCAGTGACTCTTCCTTTATATGTCCCCATAGAGATGCACAAATACGGACATAGCAGTCAGAGGTAAGGAGGGAGTCACACAAGAGCTTTGCCACACCCTTCACCCACTAAACATCCTGGTATGATAGGCCAGCCCTGTAGTGGGATCAGAAAAAGGGAACTAGAACTTTCCACAAGGTTAGTGTTGGCTAAATAAATGTCACCAGCCTAGGATAGGTTGGGAGACTGGTCAATGCTATGTGTAAATAATGAATTAGTCAGTACCTTCTCTCTTGTCTAGCAGATACTGGCTGCCTCCACAGGGCCTGGGCTGGGTCCACAGTTGGGATTTGTGGACTCAAGGTGCTTTTTGGTGCCTTGGTTGTGACATGGTCCCGGCATCTCCTTGATTTCTACCCTCTCTTCTATAAATGATGGATTATAGCCTGTTAGTAAAGTAAACCCTTTCCTGCCCAAGTCTCTCTGGTCAGGGTATTTATTGAAGCAACAGAATCATATCTAACACTGGGGAGGAGAACAAAACCAGTAGAACCGATGAGCCACAGATTTCTAGGAGTTGATGCTTTGATCTGACTTATTTGGCAATGTCTTCTGGTTTATGATGGCTGAATGAAGTTGTTTCATGAGTGATAAAATCCTGACAAAGGAGGCCATCTTTGCATGAGCCAAGTGGACCACCAAAAATGTCACATGTGTAATGTGGGAACCTAGGATCTCCTTGCATTCTGCTACCTGGCCCCACAGTGGCTATGGGTGTTCCTCAGCTGCCCTGGAGAACATCAAGAGGTCCATAGCTCAGCTTCTTTGGTGCCATCATCAGCACAGCCTTGTGTGGAAGGCATGGGCTTTAGGGCCACAGAATTTCCCCATGAGCTATTCTCATAGGGAAGGGCCAAGGATGGAGGATACAAATTGAGGCACGGAGACTGTTTCTCTCTGACAGCAGGGAACTGTGCTACCTTCCTGTAGGAGAGCTGGGGTTTATCAGTGATGCCATCTGCCTGTTGTGTGTTTGACTTTGCTGTGTTCTCCTGGATTGGGGAAGAGAAAACTTTGGCATGATTTCTATTTTGTTTTGTTTTTCAAGATTGAATTTACTTTTAATTAATGTCTCTCTGTGTGTATGTATGTGTGTGGGGGGACATGTATGTGCACACGAGCAGGTGTGCCCATGGAGGCCAGAGGCATTGGATTCCCTGAAGCTGGAGTTACAGGTGGTTGCCAGCCACCTTGATATGCATACTAGAAACCAAACTCAGATCCTCTGCAAGATGACTGTGCTCACTTACCTGCTGAGTCATCTCTCCAGCCAGTGGAAACTGAGTTCCAGTAATGGTTCTGTCCTTGACTTGCTTAGGGTTTGTACAGCTCAGGCAAGGATGTCTGGAGTGAGTGGTGTACCTACTTGTGTCCCTGTGCCTCGAAAGGTGTATGTTTACAGTGGAGCCAGGAGAGAGGCAGGGGTTTCAGGATCACCCCAAACCTTTCAACAGCATCTCCAGCATGCTACTGAACACTTGGTCTCATCCAGTGTTGATTATGTCTTAGAAGGATATAGAAACTTCAGACGTGGAGCCTGGTGGGAGGAAGCAGGTCACTCTGGGCTGCCTTGAGGTTTTAGAACCAGACTTTCTGCTTCTTGACTGTGGATAGATGACCCACTAGCCTCAGGCTCTGGTCACTATGCCTTCCCTGCAATGATGGACTACACCCTCTCAAACTATGAGCCAGAATATGTTTTTCTCCATTAAGTTATATCTTCTCTAGTATTTGGTTACAACAATGAGTCGAATAACTAATACGAGGAAATAAACTATCAATGCAGTCACTTTCAGTAAGTTATGCCTACACATGGATCTACTACTGCTTTCCTATGATTTTTTTGAGACTATGTCTTTGGGGATAATATTCTGCAATTCACTAGATTATGATTGTTTTAAATATATGTGGTGTTTGGAGCCAGAATTAGATACCGGAACTTTATAATCCACTTCCCTCCTCTTTCCATTTGTGCAATGGTTAGTTTTAATTGCCAACCTGACAAAATCTAGAATCATTTGGGAAAATGGTCTCAATGGGGAGTGTCTAAGTCAGATTTGTCTGTGGATATGTCTGTAGAGGTTGTCTTGATTATGTTATTTGATGTGGGAAGAAGCTGCCCACTATGGGTGGCACCATTCCCTGGGTTTGGATTGCCTATTGTGGAAGAGTGGGAAATGTGAGTTGAGTTGTCAGCATACATGCATCCGTTTCTCTCTGTCTTGACTGTGGGTATGATGTGACACACTGCTTTAAGTTCCTGCTGTTTTTAACTTCTCTGTTGTGATGTGCTGTAAGCTGGAATTGTGAGCTAAAATAACCATTCTAACCTAGCAACAGAAATAAAACAAGGACTGTATATATCTTGGGCCATATATCTGGCTCCACCTTCAACTCTGACCTCTGTCTATATTTGTGTTTCTATACGGAAGCAAACACGAAGCTGCACTGGCAGAATTGCTATGGGAAGGGCAAGATGGCAGAAGACAGTGGGAGAATCTAAGTTACTCTGACTAGTGGAGATCTACAATGTGATCTAGCTGCCACATGGCATAAAAAAATGAACACAGATGAAAAGACTGTGTGTTTAGTCAGGTGCTTGCAAAGGGAATTTTATTGTCTGGTATGGACCAGCATTGCAGACATGGTCAGTACCCTGGACAGAACTTCCCCAGGCCTTCTCAGTTTCCTTCCAGGATGCTTCCCACCCACATTGCCTCTGAACTTCAGGCTCCTTGTGTGTTATGCCCCACCACTCCAGAGCCCTATTTTGTGCTCTGCCAGGACAGCCTGCTCTTTGTTCTCCTTTTGATGAAGCATTCATGAACCCCTTCTCTAGTAGCTTCTCCTTCTCACCCTTTGGTTTTAGATGCATCCATTGCTTTCCAAGATTTAGGTCCCCAGTGTGACCACTCATGTCATTCACAGCTATGATACTCACCTCGGAGCCCTGCTTGCTGGATCTTGCTGTCTGGCACATGCATAACCAAAGGGAACAAGCTGAGCTGTCTCCCACATTTTCATAAAACACTTCTCATTTCTTGCTTGAGATCCCTCTGTCCCCCTAGTCTTAGCTTTGTCATTGAGCTTTTGGTGTTTATGATTTTTTCTCCTGGCTTATTTTGAGATGGTAGTCCCTTGACTTGCCTAAATTTTTATTTCGATGCTATAGTTTGCACTGGAATTTCTTTCTTTTCATGATATCTTACTCTCATATCAACTTTCCACTCAAAGATCATTAAAAACAATTCTTTCTGAGCTTCTTTAATATTTTCATTTCTTCTTTTGGAAAAAAAAAACATAACAGCTTCTCTTTTTGACTAACCAAGAATTGATTTGCATTTGAAGCATGGGCTCGAGCCTGTTTTCCTCTGATTGGCTGTCCACCACTCAGTGTGTGTGTGTGTGTGTGTGTACATGTGCACACATGTGTGAACTTACACTTAGCTTTTTGCTGAAAGTATTTCATTTCTGTTGCCCTTTCTCCCACTTAACTACAAACTGAAGAGGGCAGAAATCACCCAATTGTTCCCCTGTTATATTTTTATTGTTTCACTGGGATCATTTGTGCAAAGTCCAATTCTAAAGTTCTACACTGGCAAGAATAAGATTCAGCTATGAGAGGTGTCTGCTTTATTGATAAGGACGCTGGCCTGGATGAGGAGATGGTGTCGTCTTAAACTTGAAAGTTAGTGTTTTGGCCTGGCTGCCTCTGGTAGCTTTCAGAAGACTGCTGAGCTTGCCAGATGTTCCATTTTCGTATTAGTGGAGCACTGAGGTCAGGATTTAGCTTCTCGAAATTGGGTTGTACCGAGTGGAATGCTAAGAAGCAATCTCTATTATTAAAAAAAAAAAAGCCCAGCAAAATTGGTACCTGGGTTCCAAAAGGGGATTAAATGGAATTACACAGAACTAAAATATTGCTAAATGAACAAATTGAGACAGTACTGCTCACCAAAAAAAGCCAGGAAGGAAATTGAGAAGAGCTACATTTAAAATTAGACCTTGGAGTTAAAGTAACTAATTTCAGACATCTAAATATTGCTGTTTTTAATGGTGTGTCATTTCTCTTTCAAACAGAAATAGACACCATCTCAAGTTGAAGTGAGGATTTATGCACACGTGTGATCATGTGAGAATTAGAAACAGATTCTGTGGCCATTCTAAGGAGATATATATATATATATATATATATATATATATATATATATATATTTTTTTTTTTTTTTTTTCTGAAAAGCATGTTGATTGGAAGAACTCGGGGGATTCTGAAAGCTCACAGGGGTATCCTTAGGGATCACCTTGAGTATGTGAGCTCAAGAGAGAGTTCTGGCTTGTCTTGTATCTGAAGCTTTTAAAGATAAAATGTTGGGTATATGATTGTGCTCTGGGAACCTGATGGGCCTCTCTGAGAAGACGTTCTGTCTATAATCTGTCACATTGTGCAGTCCCCTCTGAATACTGATGCCCTTCCCTCTTGATTTTCCCTGGAGTAGAAACCAGCTTCAAATGGCTTGTGGCTGACTAGGTTAGACCTCTGATCGTGGGAGTCCTTTTGGAGAACTGTCTGTAAAAATCTCTTAATTTCCTATGAAGTTCCGTGTTGGTAGGCAGGGTGAAAAGCCTCGGAACCTCCGAGGGTGTTGTAAGGATGACCAAGGAGAGGCATCCTGCACATAGCATCCTTTTAGCTTGTTGAGATCATCAGAGATCTAGCTGGGTTGTCAAGCTCCTGATTTAATACGTACAGTGCAGAGGTATACCCACACACATGTGATACACATAAATACACTCATATAAGCATATGTTCACACAAAATTAAAAATAACTAAATAGAAATCAGTCAGGCATGGTGGCCCATGTTTGTAGTCTCAGGGTTGGGGAGGTAGGGGCAGGAAGGTGCCGGGGCTTCGTTAACCAGCCAGTCTACAGAATTAGTAAGTTTCAGGCCAGCAAGAGACCCTGTCTCAAAAAGACTAGCTAGACGGTGTCTTTAGTAACAACCCCTACATGCATACGTATCAACATGTAAAATTAAACAGGATAGAGACTGGAGAAATGGCTCGGTAGGTAGGAGCACATACTGCTCTTGCAAAGGACACAGTTTAGTTCCCAGAACTCATGTTGGGCAGCTCACAACCACCCATAACTCTAGCTCTTGGGGATCTGATTGCCCTCTTTTGGCCTCTAAGGGCACTTGGACTCACATGGGTGTACGCCCCCCACCACACATATACACATAACTAAAAATAAAACATACTTGAAAAGATTAAACAGGTAAAACACATACTGAGACTCACACACATACGTAAAAAGACAGCAGAGGGCTGAGGAAATGAAGCAATAGATAAACATGTTTGCTGTGCACACATGAAGACCTGAGTTCAAATCCTCAGCACTCCTTCAACAAAAGCTTGGCTTGATTACACAGGCCTATCCCCCTTTGCTGTGTGTGTGTATGGGGGGGTATTGTGGAGACAGGAGGATGGCTAGGTCTTACTGGCTGCCAGATTCAGTTCCAGATTCAGTGAGAGACTCTGAATCAAAGGAATAAGGTGGAGACGGATGGAGATGCATGCACACAGATGTTTGCGCATTCATATACACGTGGGCACACACACACACACACTCATACACACATTAAGTCATTACAAAAGGCAACCCCCCCCCGCCATGTTCTAAAAGCAAAGGCGTTTGCTTTGAGCAGATCTAGATGGTGCCTATTTCATTGTTTGGCAGAGGCACAGTTAGATGGCTATTATACAATAAATAGGAGCAGCGTCCCAAACATCTGCTCCAGGTTCGCTTTTCCAGGTCAGGATGACTCATACTGTGCAGGCTTCCTGGCGTCTGAACTGTCAAAAACCCATTTTTTTCTTCCCCATCTCCACAATGCATTGAATGGCAAACATGAAGCTCGCCTGCATGGTCCCTGCCCTAATTTGACAAGGACGTCTCCTGAAGCAGTCGCATGGAGACCACGGTTATTTTTCAACTAGATGGTAGACATTAATTGTGAGGAGTATTCTGTTTGGGAAATGGGTTGGCTGTCTCTGAGGAGCCATTTTCCTCTTGCTCATTCAGCCCGTCTCTTGTCTCTGATTGTTTCTTTTTCTATGTTCTTGCAGCATTTTCTCCCTCTTTATGTGGGAGTTGAGGAGTGTTCCCAGCTTCTTTAGACGTTCCTCACTTGAAGCCGCCTTCAGCCCCTCTCCCAGTCATTTCTCATTTACAGAGTCACAGCGTTGAGCTGTGGATGTTTTCAAGGCCATTGGAGTTGCCACCATACCCTGATAAACTTGATTTGGACCTCGGCGGTCTCCTTGTCTGGACTTTTCTTTACATCCAGTTCTCCAGCCCTCACTGGATGAGACCTGTGCATGGGATTCCCTGCCCAGCTGGAGCTTATGAGTGTCCCTCATATGAGGGCACTCTTATCCCTTGATGAGGACAGTGCCTGGCATAGCAGACTTCTCAACCAATCCTGTTCTGTGTGCCTGTCCTGCACATAGGCTCACCCTTGTACCACAGGGTTCCTTTACTCTTCATGGTTTTTGTAATTCAGCAGTTCCTCGGCTCTTAAGCCCCCTGCAAATATTGTGGGAAATAGACTGAACATAGAGAATATGCTAGAACATGCTAGCTTAGCAGCAGAAGACTTCAATGTTGGCAGTTTGTGCTGGTGATCATGGTTCAGCTGCAAGGTGAGGGCTGTTGCTATATTCATTTATTTTTATGTTTTGAGACAGGGTCTCATGTATCCAAGGGTGGTCTCAAACTCACCATTTAGGTGAGGATGTCCTTGAACCTCTGATCCTCCTGTCCTACCTCCAGCGTGCTAGGATTATTGCTATGCCCTACCAAACCTGGTTTTGTGGCATGCTCAGGACAGAATCCAGGGCTTCAGATGTGTTAGGCTCGCACTCTACCCACTGGGCTATAGGTGCAGCTGGCTGTATTTAAAATGGGAGAGGCTGGGAGTCCGACCATGAGAATCATGTTTCCTCCAGTGACGTTTGAACCCACTTTCAGAAGGGCCTCTGTGAGATGTGGTGGATGGATAGGTTTAGTCCTGGTAATCTGACCATGATAGGACGTTGCTAAATACATGATTGGCAGAGGAAAAGAAAACGTTGGAGAGAGTTCATTTCAGGAGCTGATTTTCAAAATGAAATCTTAGTTAAGTGCAGAAAATGGGAAAACAAAATGCGGGGTTGATCATTGTATGACCGCACTAGGGAAGAGATAGTATGTGGCAAAAGTTTTAAAGATGACCTTCCTGTGCTTGACTTAATTCTGCTTGTTGGGGAGAGACACTTGGAGGGCCAATTTTCTATGCTAAAATAAGCAGGCAGTTATTTCCCCTGGACCTCTGAGTGCGGACTCTCTGAGTTACATAACTCTGACTGGCATGTAATAAAATTAATCTCTCCCTGCCCTCAGGGAAGCCATCAGCCGTGTCTGCGAAGCTGTGCCAGGTGCCAAAGGAGCCTTCAAGAAGAGAAAGGTACAGTCACCCTCACTGTGTCTGTGACCTCCCTTATGTCTCTCAGGGCCATACTGTGTCTCCACCCACATAACTGTCCACTGTGTTCTTACATGACCTGGGTCTTGTCATTCCTTCAGGTGAAGCCACCAGCTAAGGCTAGGACTCTGTCTCTCTCTCAAGCAGATGTTGTAGATACTCACTGTGGCTTATACCCTGGAGACAATGATAACAATTTACACCTGGCTAAGCATCCCTTAAAGCCCATTACATACATGAATTCATGAACCCCTAACAGCTCACGTGCCAGCCACCTCAGAGGTACATGCTAGCAAATGCTTAACAACTGGATCCTGGAGTCGAGAGAGGGAGGCAGAACACTGAGTTCATAGCGATGCCAATTACTATGGTGTAAAGACTTCCATGTGGCTGACCCAAGCTCTCAACACAAGGTCCCCAGAAAGACACATAACAGCTCATCACTGTGTTGTATTTCCCCCAGGCACAGCAGATGGGGCCTGAAGAGCACAGGTTTACATACCATGAAACCAGGTAGCAAGTTTTTACCATCTTTAGATATCATTTATGTAGTTGTAACTTTGTATAACTTTCAGTGACAGCTGTGCTTAGTGCTCAGCTCATAGCATTTCTAAAGACGTGACACTTGGCTTTCCTGAGCTGCCTCAGTGATGTCACTGGAAAGCCCCATGTTGTAGATGACAAGACTTGAGGCTCTGGGCTGAGAAGCCACAATGTGAATAGGAGTTGGGGCCATGGTCAAGCCAGACCACCTGCTCCAGAGGCTAGACAGTCAACTCTACTTCTAGAATGTTCCATCCTGTATATGGCTCTGGAGGCTGGGGAGATAGCTCATCTGGTTAGATGCTTGTTGTATACACATGAATTTGCATCTCCAGTGTCCATGTCAAAGCCATGTAAAGCCTGACATGGCAACACATGCCTGCAATCCCTGCACTAGAGAAACAGAGACAGGCGAGCCAGGGTTGCAGGACTGCTCTATGCCAGGTTCCTTGACTCTATCTCCAAGTACAAGGTAGAGAGTTTTAGAGGAAGACACCTGATGATGACCTTTAGTCTCTATATGCATGCACACATCTGCACCTGTACACACACACACACACACACACACACACACACTACATATATATATACATATATATATATATATATGTTATATGTATATATATATATATATAACAGCAAAAAGAAGGAAACATTGAATTAAGCCATGTCTCTTAAGTTCAGCATTGAACTAAGTATCTAAGAAATAAATAATTCAGTACCCACAATCATAACTTTTATCCACCTAGAAGGGATTTATGGGAAAGCCTAGCATATAGAGCCTTATATCTGCCCCAGTCTGAGCTTTCAGTTTCCAGATAGTTTTGTCTCCAAGACACTTCTGTCTTCAGAACTGGAGACATTCATGAACCTATAGGGCAACCGGACCTGGGGCACAGAACTTGGCAGCTCAGGTTATATGGTAGCCAGTCCCTGGGAACCAAGTAAAGCTCTAGAATCTGAATACAGAAAGTGAAGTGTCCCCTGGGAACAGCAAGGAGGACAACCATCTCTCAGAGGAAATGATCCTAACAGGTCTTGTGGTTCCCTTGCATTACTCTTGGTGGAAAGAGGCAGAGGTAATGGCTGTTTTCCAGGCTGTACCCCAGATGCACTTGACCTGACTCTCACACCGGGAAGGTGACTTCTCTAAAAGGCTCTTTTGAAGCATTAAGTAAAAATGAAGAAAATAAATTGGCAGTGATCTAGCATATATCTGGGAGCAAAGAGCTGAGGTTTGGGTCAGCCAAACCAGGGCGATCTGGAGGTAAGTTTAGCAGGATGTATTCTTTTGAAGTAGAGTCGTTCCATTAAACTTTGTCTTTTGAGACAGGTCATTGGCTGGGCAGGCACCCTAAACTGCAAATCCGTTCTGATTGGTTCATTAACTAGGCTACTCCCCACTGAGTGGTTGGTATACCAGGCCAGTGGGTCTTCATTTGGCCTCTTATCTGAGTCACAGGAACATCCTGTGGTCTGAGCCTCTGCAGAGGGATGTGACCTTCCGTTTCCCAGCTCTACTTTAGACAGCCTGCATTGTCTCTCCTAGTGGATTAAAGAACTATGTGTCTGATTAGGAACACTGTAACCAAATGGAAAGCATAGGTCGGTCCTAAAGGACATAGGAGAGGGCTTCCAGGGATCCAGGAGAAGGCGCCTGGCTGGAAACTGAAACTCTCTGATACTCCCATAAGGACTTTTCTGACGTGTGAAGACACCAGTCACAGCCAGCCTGTCTCTCTACCCTGTCCTGGCTGTGGGCAGCCAGATTCTAATGAAACTGTCCAGGTGAGCCCTTAACAGAGAGCCACTTCTGGGGAGGATTCAGGAAAAAGCCTCCAGACTCTCCGAGGGTGTTCCTAAGCCTGGGAGCCATTGCTTTCACCTCCTCTAAAAGGCAGTCTGAGTCTTCGTGTACACAGACCAAGTTCTGGTGTCTGCAAAACTGTGATGTCCCTGCCCGTGTGGTTTCTGGAGGTTTACATCTAAGGGATCCGAGAGACACCAGCATGTGGTCAAGGCAGCCAGGAAGACAAGGAGTTCTCCCCAGACTTCACATATTAGGCCCTTTACAGTTTTATAACTCATAATGAATGTGCATATTGGCATGGGTTCCAATTTTCCCAGATTCTCCACTTTACATTTGCCTGTCTTCTGGTACCTTAGTGGGTTGGAGAAGGCAGTGAGAGTCTGGGGGTGGGGTATACTGACATCTCAGCCTCTACTCTTTCAGACACAGAGTCTGGGTCAAAAGCTAAAATATTACCCTTGGATTTCACAGCCTCCGAGTAAAATGCTGTCCAGCATCCTGGGGAAAAGCAACCTCCAGTTCGCAGGGATGAGCATCTCCCTGACCATCTCCACCGCCAGCCTGAATCTGCGCACTCCTGACTCCAAACAGGTGTGTGGGTGCCCAGGCTCCATGGGTCCCAGGGTAGACATCCCAGGAGCTTCCAGCTCAGAGCTTACTGAGCCTATGCAGAACCTGCTTGGCCAAACTTTGAACTTCAGCCAATTTGACAGTGTGCCCACTGATGGATGAGAGGTTCTCTAGAATTCTGCTCTAAATAGTGGCTGTTTTGTTGGTATGCTTGTAACCAAGAAAGGGTGATGTCTGTGCAAATGTCCTGGCATCTGCCCTTGTTTTATAGCCACGAGTTATTGGTTTTATGGGACACATTTTAATCTTATCCTGCTTGAGGTTGACAGTGTCCTGAGGTTTTAATAGGCAGGAGTTTTCTTCCTCTTAACATCTTATGTTGGAGCCTCTTATAGTTCCTCCTGTCTCAGGGTTGATGGGCTGGCATGCCTACAGCGTAGTCAGGTGGAGATCCAGGCTGCATAACCACATTTATAAAGGCAAATTCCAGCTAAGATGGCTGCATTCCTGTGTGATGACTATGTTCTAGGTCAGTCTGTCTATCTATCTATCTATCTATCTATCTATCTATCTATCTATCTATCTACCATTTATCCCCAAGATGTAGAGACAGGTTAGATCTAATGTAGACATGAGAACCAAATCAGGGCTTTTTTGAAACATAACTGACCATAACTTCTCATTCTACCTTTTTGTCTTACAGGAACCCCCAGATTACCCCTTTCTATCAATTTTCTAAGGGTTGGACTAACCAGCTCTTGAGGCTGTGGATGGGAGATATCTAGTCAGCTTAGCCTTGCCCAGGCTGTCGTATGTTGAGCCCCAGCTGCTCATGGAGGTTGGCCCACTAGGTTCTAATAGCCATGCAAACTGGCCTCTGGCCTCTGCGGCACAAGGGCCATTCATTTCTAGGGGCCCTTAGGTTATACCTCTCCAACCTTCTTGCTCATTCTCCACTTAATGAAAGAGAAAGCCCGGTAAGGATCATGTTAGGAAAGCTGGTCCTGAGGCCCTGTCCTACCTTGGATGGTCCAGGTAGAGTCTACCTAGGTGTCTAATTGTCACCCCCTGCCAGGTGTTAGGTGGGTCTAAGTGCAGTTTTCCCAACACCCAGGGGTGTGAGCTAGGTGATACAGGAAGAGTCCACGACATAGGTAGAGCATACGGCTGTGCCTTTCCCATGTCCTGAGTTGAGGTCCTCAGTGTAGCAAATAGAGAAAGCAAGGACCCTTGCCTCTTCCACCCAGGAAGCAGACAAACAGCACCCACTCTAGAGTGCTGAGGTCTGAGCAGAGGGCTGGAGCGAATCTCTTACAGGAGAAACAAGTGCTGAGCAGAGCACCGGCTCAGACTTCTTATTCCCCCTTTCTCTCTCTTGGGTACTGGCGGGGGGTGGGGGGGAGAGGCAAGCAAGATCTCGATGGGGCGTACATCCAGTTGACTATGTGTGTGGCTTATGTGTGTGTCTGTGTGCGTGTCTGTGTCTGTGTGCGTGCACGTGTGTGCATTTGTGTGAAGGGGGTATATAGTGTGTGCATATGGTGTGTGATGTGTGTTTGTGGTTTGTGGTGTATGCAGTATGGTGTGTGTGTTATATGTGTGCTGTTTGTGTATTGTGTGATGTATAGTATGTGTGTGTTTTGTGTGTGCTATTTGTGTATATGGTATAGTGTGTGTTATGTGTGTGCTGTTTGTGTATGTGATATAATGTGTGTACATGTGTGTGGTGTATGTGTGTGCTATGTCTGTGCTGTTTGTGTCTCTGGTATGGTGTGTGTGTGTGTGTATGTGTGATATGTGTGCTGCTTTTGTGTATGGTGTGGTGTGTATGATGTACATGTGTGTAAGTATGTGAGCATGTACGTGTGTAAACCGGATGATAACCTCAGCTGAAGATTGTCAGACGCTGTCCACTTTGATTTTGAGACAGAGTCTCTCATTGTTCTGGAGTTCACACATTTACCAAGACTGGCTGGCCAGTGGGCTCCAGAAACCCTCCTTTCTTAACCTCCTCAGTGCTCGGAATACAGGCTCCAGTCCCAGTTTCTCACATCTTCGGGTTGTGTGTGGGTCAAACTCAGGTCCTCATGCATGTGTGGCAAGCAATTTATCAAATGAGCCATCTCCCCAGACCTTGGATGAGTTTTATGAGAACAATTAAATAAACAATAAATTAAACACAAAAATCAATTATGCAGCATTAGACACACTCTGGGCACGGCAGGGCATACTTGTAATCCAAGTAATAAGGACACCAAGTCAGGAGAATCAGAAATTCAAGGCCAGCCTCAGCAGCATGAATTCCAGACTAGCCTGGGCTACAGGAAGCCCTGTCTCAACTGCCACCCCCCAAGAAAACAAAACCCTGAAGTCCTGGCTTACAGCTGGGGATTCTGTTGACTTACCACGCCTTTGGAACTGTTTGCCCACTGGTAGCCAGATTCTAGGGCAAGCATCATCAGCTCCGTCGGCTCCCAGCAGCCTCCCCACTCCGTATTCTCCTAAAACCCCAGGTTTCTCTAGATTGAGGATTTGCACATGCCAACCTGCAAAGTCAGCATTTTAAAATATTTAAAGTTGTATCCTATGATACATTATTTTAAGTTTTACAGGAGCACGTACTCTATCTGATGCCTTGTGAATCCGACCCCTCCCCCATCTTCTGGGGACAAGGACAGAGGACACTGCTCAGAGATAAGCCTGGCTGTGTCAGGATGGAGCTGGGAGTTCTTTCTCACACAGGAACTTTTCTTCAATGTCGTTACATTGTCTTTAAAAAGATAAAAATAGCACAGAGCACTTACGTAGCTTTTAGAATTTAGGGCAGCTCTTAATTCACTCTGTGTCTACTGAGTTCCACAGATGCCACAGCTTAGAAACCTGATGGAAAATTTCCGTTTTATGATGAATGTGGAAGAACCTTGTCTTTAAGCCAGTGGCTCATGAAAGGGTTTTCATTCTTGGATGCTGGCCTTCTCATTTATATGTACGTAATATGAACGGGGTGGAGTGAAACAGGCCATGCTTCCCCATCCTGGCTCTGCTGCTTGGGGAAGCAGAAACTACAAGTAGTAACATTATGGTACAGTATAACGCTCTCTCTCTCTCTCTCTCTCTGTGTGTGTGTGCATGTGTACACCAATTTGTCTTAGTCAGGGTTTCTATCCCTGCATAAACATCATGACCAAGAAGCAAGTTGGGGAGGAAAGGGTTTATCCAGCTTGCACTTCCACATTGCTGTTCATCACCAGAGGAAGTCAGGGCTGGAACTCTCACAAGGCAGGAAGCAGGAGCTGATGCAGAGGCCATGGAGGGATGTTTCTTACTGGCTTGCTTCTCATGGCTTACTCAACTTGCTTTCTTATAGAACCCAGGACTACCAGCCCAGGGATGGCACCGCCCACAAGGGGCCCTCCCACCTTGATCACTAATTGAGAAAATACCTTACAGCTGGAACTCATGGAGGCATTTTCTCAAGGGAGGCTCCTTTCTCTGTGATGACTCCAGCTTGTGTTAAGTTGACAAACAAAACCAGCCAATACAGTGTGTGTGTGTGTGTGTGTGTGTATACATACATGTGGTATATGTTTGTGTGAGAACATACACATATGTGTGTGTACGTGTGGAGGCCACAGTCAGTCTGCATTGTCTTTCATCAGGTAGTGTCTACAGGTTGATTCAACAGTCTGAAACCTGCTCATTCAGGGAAGATACCTGTCCCTTCATCTCTAGTACTGAGATTGTAGCCACTGCACCGGGTTCTTTTCCATGTGGGTTGTAGGGATTGAACTCAGATCCTCCTACTTGTAAGGTGGGTTTTGGGGATTGGACTCGGGTCCTCCCTACTTGTAAGGTAAGTGCTTTACCGCCTGAGCCATCTCTCCAGGCCTACTTTTTTTCTTCTGGGCAAAATCCTGGCCTCAGGTTAGAGCCTAGATTTCCCAGACCTGGAGTTACTACATTTCTTACTTTGAACAAGCCCCTTGGCCTCTCTGGCCTCTTGTTCTGTGCCTATAAAACGGGCTTCCCAGGTTCTCACTCCTCAGCTGCTGGGAGGCTTAAAGAAGCCTTCTGGTCAACCAGTGAGATGTCAGCCCTCAGGCTGTGCATGTGAGGACAGGTAAGCTACTGTCTCTGTGCTTTGCAGCTGTCATTTTCTTTAGGGGCAGTTTTCAGGAAATCTTGTCATCTGTGTTGCCCACCAACACAGCAGGCCCTGCGGGACATGGCAAGGCACTAACGGCTCGTCTCCTTTCTTGTCTCTTCTCTGACAGATCATAGCGAACCATCATATGAGGTCCATCTCCTTCGCCTCAGGGGGAGACCCGGTGAGTGACCTTTGGCTTGTTTCTCTTGCTCTTGCTGGGAATTTCTGAGAAGCAACCTCTGCTCCAAAGATGTGCCCTTGAAGCCATGACGCAAAAGTGTTTTGTGCTGATTTTAATGAAACCCCAGTGAATTATTCTAAGAATGGTCCAGCTGTTTTAACATCAATAAAACTTCAGTCTGGGTTGCACTCCATTCTGATGAAGTGTACATGCTTGGAAACAATTGTGGTGCCCCCAGAAAAACAAGTTTTATACCTAATGGGGGGAAATTCTTTTGAAGAAAGGGATGTTCTGTAAGATAAAGTATTCATCAATAGAACTTTGCAAGTAGTCATCAGCCCTGAAGCTGTGACCCCAGATGTTTATCCCTCTTGGTTTTAGAAGCAACCCCCCCACACACACACACTTTCTTCCCCTCTCTTTCCTTTTTCTGTATTAGAGACTGAGCTGAGGTCAGCAGTACTGAGCAGTCACTCTGCCATCAAGCTATGGCTTGGCTGTCACTTTAGTTGTTATTTGGTGGTAAGGGTGTGGTAACCTGTGACCAGGATCTACTGTTACTTTTCTGTCACGAGGTGTCAGAAGATCTGGAAGTGTGGCTTCCTTGAGAGGTAGCAATAGCTCCCATAGGCCTGACCTCCCTGGTTGTCCCTGCTACATTTCCAAAACCACCCCAAAGCAGGCAGATCATACAAAAGAGAGCCAGAAACTGAGAGAGGAGGAGGAGCGTAGGGAGGCCTGGCTCTTTCCAGCAGTGGCAGGAGAAAGGCTTTCTTCTTGTGCTCTCAGATTAACTTTCAGTTCTGGGTAAAGTTTTCAGCAGCTAGGAACAACAACAACAACAACAAAAATTAAAAATTAAAAGCCTCTCTATTTGTACACAGTCTAGGTTCCAAAACCCAGGAATCGTACTGCCAAACACTGTTGTATACATTGGCAGTCAAAACGAAGGAGCTGGCGCCACCTGTACGAATTAGCAATCAAGACAACCCCACATAGACATTCCCATAGGCCAACCTGGTCTAGATGCACACCATCAGTTCACTCAGTCCATGGTGTAGATCTGAGCCCTCATGATCCAATTGCCTGCTGGTGATGGGGTTCCCCAGCTGGGAGCATGCATTCCTCACAGGAGCAGTTCTGGAGGAACCATTTAGACCCTAAGCACAGCAGTGCCTTGTATGCTTGTAACCCACACTCCCCTAGCCTGAGTCCCACACCTGGACCGAGACCTTCATCAGCATCCCCTCATCTCTAGCCCACAGAAGTTTTCGGTAGTGACTGGTGGGCAGTGCGAAGGTGCAACCACAGTGTCTTAAATGTCGGTGGCCACCCAGTTCTCATTTGCATAAATAGCTCCCCTTTCTGGAAATTCTGTGAAATCAATGCTTAGCAATGGTATGAGCAGAGGTACACATAGTAAGAGCTTGGGAAACCAAATACATTAATTTTTGTTTAAAATGTTTTATTTTTCCGGGATATGCTCAAGACTATAAACCCTTTCATCCCCCTTCCCCCCATGATTTCTTCTGGAAACAAAAAGGGAATAATGAATGACTAGTTAGGTGTGGTCCTGCATGCCTTTAATCTCAGCATCAGGAGCACAGGACCGCTTTGAAATTCAGGCCAGTGGCTAGTGTCGTCTACATAGTGTGACCTGTCAAAAAATAAATAAAAAATAAAAGGACTGAAAACATCTGGTGACATTTAAAGTGATGTATAATCTTAGATTTTCTGAGATTTTTTTTTCCCTTATCCAAAAACTGTTGTGGTTCAGGCATGATGAGACACAATCCCAGCATGCAGAAGTTGAGGCAGGAATATTGTGAGTTTCAGACTAGCCTGGGCTAGAGAGTGAGACCTTGTCTTAAAAGACAAAGCAAAACCATTCCGGGCTCCTTATTGTCTTTCTAGGTGTGCAGCTTTGCTTTGTGCCTCATTAGTCTACGAAGTAGGAAACAGATAGAAATGACAAATGATAGCCAATCGAGACTTGAAAATACTGTTAATCCTTCTTCCTCCAAAAGGAAACAGTGATGATAACAGACCCCGATTCCCAGTGCTGAAAGATCACCAGGAGGGCTTGGGGAGGAGGCTCAGTTAAACGATTCCCATGTAAGCGTGAGTGAGGACTTAGGTGCCATCTCCAGGACCCAGGCGAAAGATGTTCACTTGTAATCAGGCACCGAGGAGGCTGAGCCAGGGGATCCCAGCTGGCTTAAGTGGTGAGCTCCCGGACTGTTTCAAAGGCCTGAAGAATGACACCTTAGGTTGCCCCCACCCCACCCGATTCCCTGCATGCATACACAAGTTCCCCAAGAGGATACCACGACCTGTCTCAGGGGTCTTGGGGGCTGAGAACAGGGATGCAACAACCACAGAATAAGATCCTCACAGCCTCTTCTCTGGAACTTAGCGTGCCCACTGTAGAACTGAGGGGCCAAGAACACTGTTCTGAATCTTGATACACTAGGAAACAATGCCACATAAAGATCAAGATTGGCGACAGAACGTCTATGTCCTAGCTTGACCATGGGCCATCTGAGAGAAGGGTATCATATCTTCCTGGACCTTTCCTCCCAAGACATAAAACCACAGTGTAGACTAGAGAAGGGACCATGCCCCCTTTAAAAAAAAAAAAAAAAAAAGACTTCCTTGTATGGGCCACTAGAGCTGACGAGTTAATTTTGCTCTCTGGCTATGTACAAAAATCAAACAGTAAGCCCCCCCCCCCCCCCCGTTAATATGTTTTCCTTGAGCTCTAACCCGCCCCCCCATCAAATTTGGAAAATATAAATGAAGACTGGAAAGCTGATAGCACGCAGCTCCGTTATTGTACCACAAAGACAGTTTGTTGAACTAAATGAACCCCCTCCTTCCTGCCATGCTTCTCTGAGCTGCCTGCCAGGGTGTCAAGCTTTTCTTTTCGGGACACTAGCTCTGCTACCATGGTACCCAGGTGATTCAATTCTTCTGCTAATTTCTCCTATTCAGATACAGCCTCCAGTGTGCATCCTTAGGCACAAAAGTGACAGCAATTTGGGTCAATTAGGGCAAAAGCATCCCTGTGCTTCTTGAAAAAACCCAGCTCCTACAATGTGGGAAAGCTGGCTGCGAATCTTCATCCCGACCCTGTAACTGCACCCAAAGCTAACTCAAGAACACAGCACCTGTAGAGATGATCCTGGGTTCTCAGCTAGTTTTAAAAGACCATGGGAAGTTAAACACTGTGCTAGAGGCACACCCCAGGGTGTGCTCCAGGACTTCGGTCTGCTGGCTACAATGTTCATGAGGCTCCTTGGACAATTGTGACTCTGACATTCCATGAGTATAGGAAGAGAGTAAAGAATCATAAACTATAACCCATAGTTTTGCCAAGAGTTTTAAATTCTCAGAAGATGCCCCTCCATGGACTTGAATGGAGGCCATTTTTACTGTCTTCCTGTTCTTTCTCTAGTTGGTCTGTGAAATATTTAAGACCAGGAAATGTATTCTGCTCAGAGCAGCCCCAGAGCCAAGGACTCTTTTGTCTCCTCCACTGGAAAGTCTTCCTGCCTGTTTTTCTGTGGGCTTAGAGAGTACCACAACCACCCATCCCTCCCATCCACACTCTGGCAGGATTTTCTGGATCTCTGTTAGGAGGAGAGAGGGCATTTCCTCCCGAATGAAACAGTTCGGGCCAGTACAAACCACTGTGAGTCTGACATGAGGATCAGTAAATGAGCTTGAAGTCCTTCGGAGCATAAGATTTGGAAAATTACTACAAAACCAGGCTGACCTTTCAAGTTGCCCTCTCTGGGGTGATGTGCATGCTGCTTGGGTTTTAACTACCAACTTGGCCCCTCCTACAATTACTTGGGAAGAGAACTTCAGTTGGAAAATCGGCCTGTGAGATAGGAAGAGCCAGATCACTGTGGGTGGCAGCGGTCCTTAAGCAGGTGCCTGACCAGCATAAGAGAGGAAAAATCAAGCAGAGCAGAAGGAAGCAAGCAAGGAACCCTGCATGGATTTTTTTCTCTCTGCTGCTGAACTCGAAGTTTTAAGGTCCTACCTTGACTTCCCCATATTAAGGAGCTGTAACTGGAAGTGTGAGCCTGAGAAACCCTTTCTTCCCGAAGCTGCGTTTAAGTCAGGGTGTTGGACACAGCAACAGAAGTGGACTGAGAAGAGTTCCTGTCTGGTTGGCAGAGGGATGACCTGGGGATGGAGTTCAGAGCCTTGTGCTTGACTGTAAGCGCTCTGTGACGAAGCAACACCCCATCTTGAACAGCTCTCCAGGACCAAGCCACCCCAGAAACATTGAGGCTTTTTTTTGGTTTGTTGTTCTGAGTGTTCAAAAACATCAGCATTGTAGAGAAGTCTCTCTGGCTTAAGAATTAGGAAATCAGAGCTTGAGAGATGGCTCCGTGGTTAAGAGCACGTACTGCTCTTCCTTAGGACCCAAGTTTGGTTCCCAGTACCTACATAGGGTGGCTCACAACAGCCTATAACTCTAGTTCCAGGGTCCCAGCACCTCTGGCCCCCATAGGCACGTGCAATCATGCGTACATATCTCCCCTCCCCTGCCCAACACACACACACTTAAAATATGAAAGACAATAATACTTTAAAAAGGATTAAGAAAACGGCCGGGTCCCTGGCTACTTGCTCAGAGGCGAGGGTATTCAGGCTGCCTCTGCTGACCATCAGGGCCTCAGAAGGCTGGAGGCAACTCATTTCACACCAAGGGGTGAGACTTTTATAGAAAGCCAGTGGGATTTTGTTGACAGTTACAATGTTTTAAATTAGCATGCACTATTGTTTAACACAGTGAGGTTTATTTCGACGGTTTCATGTGTGTGTATGACAGGTGAGTTTCACGTGCATGTATGACATACTTCAATCATATTTCGTGCATTTGCTCCCCTCCCAACCCTCCTTTGCCTGGCAGCCTGCTTCTACCTGCATATCTTTCTGACTTTCACTCACTTCACTTAATAGACTGACTCTTGATTTCATCCGTTTTCCCGGTTGTATAGAACTTCACTAGATAGCTACTCACGCTTTCTCCCTCCCCTCATCTGCCAAGGGACAAGTAGGTAATTTCTGCATCTCACCTATGATGAACAACATCCTGTCTTTGGATACCTACCCTGGTATTTTTCCCAATAATTAGTTCTTAAAGTGTAGACTCCAACCCTGCAGCCACTGGTACTACCCAGAAACCCAGTTTGGAGCTCCAGTGGAAAACTGGGGTACAGCCCAACTTTCTGTCTTAAACCTTCAGGGTATTCTCACAGGAACTCAAATTTGAGGACAGCT
The DNA here is from genome assembly GCA_019843965.1 of Rhynchomys soricoides. NCBI lineage: Eukaryota > Metazoa > Chordata > Mammalia > Rodentia > Muridae > Rhynchomys > Rhynchomys soricoides. Next base: position 8,991,380 of record JADRCH010000062.1, read on the forward strand.
CACGTACACATCGCTGATGGCCATGCTTCTTGACTTCGGTTCACATTGAGCTTTAAAAAGATCCTTGTGGCCAGGTCTCAAATCCAAACCCGCTAAGTCAGACTAAGCAACGGGACTCGAGCACCAGATTTGAAAGTCTTTGAGGAGAGCCAACATGGGGTGGCCAGGTGCTTGTCACCCTGGCTGCTCTGAGTGTGGTCACAGACTGCAGCATGCCCCAGGGGATGTATGTATCAGCTGGTCATGATTCTTTAAGCTCTGCCTAGTCTGCACTCAGATCTCTGAGGATTTCCAACCACATCCAAATGTGAGGACTTGTCTCAAACCATGTCTATTTTGGACCAATTTTGTATGCAGTATTTGGCCCTTCCCTCTCTCTCTCCTTCCCTTTTTCTCCCAGTGCTGAGGAGGCTCAGGACCCTTCCACACTAAGAAAGTGCTGGCCTGTGAACTTTCCTTCCGACTGATTCTGGGCTGTGTGATGGATGAACCGATGCTCGGCATGCTGGGCTCTGCAGATCTCTGGCCTTATCCCTTGCTGTGATGAGTGATAACACTCAGCTCCTTTTCCTTCCACAGGACACAACAGACTATGTTGCCTACGTCGCTAAGGACCCTGTCAATCGCAGAGGTAAGCAATGCTTGACCCATTTAATCACTCACTTGTGTGAAGCCAGGCTTAATACTTCAAACCAGATGTTCCTAATTACCTCAGCTCCTTTAGCAAATGAGTACGTGTCAAGTGACACGATTAAGGCTAATTGAGGCCTGTAAGAGTAGCTTGTCACCTGGCTGAGAGAGAACCTACTGGATGCTGAGCACCACACACCTGTGTCAGGATGGCTGAGGTTTGATATACCTGGCTCACAGGTCACCTCTCTCACCCTGTGCTCTGATAGTGGCCTTGGTTATGCCTGGGAAACACTATACCTGACCAGCTTCATCCAGTGTGTGCACACTGTCCTGTCTTCTGCTCTGGGGCCCAGCACCTAAGCTCACGGTGTGCTGTTATACCCCATTTGAACTTCTGGGACCCCAGACGCAGGCTAAGGAGGGGTATCACTTATAAAACATGAGTGGATAATAATACACTGGAGAAGGTGGGCTCAGGGTAACTCCCCTTGAACACTAGATAGCTCCCGATGCCTGCCAGAGCTACAGAGAAACGTCATTGACTTCGTCACCACCACGTGTGGCACTGCCCTACACGGTAGCTTGGTTCCTTCCTTCTTCCTGGCCTTTGTCCTCTGTGCCAGCAGCTGCTTTTTTCACTTTGCTTACGTACTCACAGACATATTTTCTCCATCTTGTAGAACAAACGAACACACTCAGTACACATGATATCTAAGACTATTTTGCTGCCCTCCTCCCAAACCTGTATCTTGAATATATGTTCAAGACCACCCATGAGGGCAATGAATGTAGGATGGGAGCTCTTCCTTGGTTGCAGGGGCTTCAGCAAACGCTTCCTCCATCACTGAGTCTTTCTGGAGCAGAAACCTCGTGCAACGCTTAATACTAATTGTCAGATTGACAACTCCTAGCATCACTGGTAGATGAACCCCTGTTTTGTTTGTGAGGTGAGGGAGATTCTAGATTGGATCAATTGAAGTGGGAGAGCCCAGCCTAACTAAAGGTGGCATCCTCCATGGGCTAGAGTCCTGAAATAAATCAAAAAGGAGAAAGCCAGCTGAGTGCCAGCCATAACCATGCTCTGCTTCCTGACTGTCTAACCATGCTGAGCTCCCGACATCATGGCTTCCCCGCTGTGATGGACTGTACCCCCAAACTGTGATCCCAAATAAGTCTGCCTGCCTTGAGTTGTTCTCCTCAGGTGTTTTATCACAGCGATAGGCAGTAACTGTGTGACCTGTGACCAGAGGCCCTTGTGAGCAAGGGAGTAGACAATTAATATACTGAATATGTCCTTGCAAACTGTTTCTGACTTGACTGTACACATTTGCGTTGCCAGCCAGTTCTGGGTGCAAGAGCGCAGAACTGACATCCTATCAGTGATGTTTTGAAGTTGAAGATGTTTCAGGGAGTCTGGAGGGTCTGACTTTGTTCTTCCTGTTCTTCCTCATGCAAACTGAAGCTTCATCAAGAGTCTTCTTTAGGGTGGTGGGAAGAGACGAGGGCTCCGTAGATAACACAGCACAGGTTCCTAGTCTAGAACTGCACCTGGTCTCCCTGAACAGAGCTGAGGCAATTAGACAGTTGTGTAATTTTGTGTGTGTGTGTGTGTGTGTACAGATGCACATGTGTGAGTGTACGTATGTGCAGGTGCACGTGTGTGAGTATGCGTGTGAAACCAGAGGATCACATTGGGTTTCATTCCTTAGATACTTTCTGCCTTATTTTTTGAGGCAGAGTCTCACTGGCCCGGAATTCTCCAAGTGGGCTAGGCCAGGGGTTAGCCTCCTTCTTCCTTCCCAGGGCTGAGATTGCAAGCTTGTCCAGTGACACCTGGTTTTTGTTTTGTTTTGTTTTTCAAGGCCTTGGTCTGAGGAATCAAACTCAGGTCCTTGTGCTGCTAAGGCAAATGCTTTACCAATTAAACATTCACTTTGACTTTTTCTTAAAAAATAAGACAGGTCTGAGGAGAGACAGGAAGGGGCTGTGCTGGCCCTGGGATGTTTTGTTAGCATTAATACTAGCCTCTCTTCTCTGGTGACTGTACACAGCCAGTGTTGATCCCAGGTGAGCAGGATTATACCTGGGACAGTCAGACTGCTGTTTGGACCACTTGAGCAAAGGTCGCTGCTGCAGTCTTAGAGGCTGCAGGTCCTGTCTAAGGCAGTTGTTTAAAGCAACAAGATGTCGCCTCACAGTTTTGGAGAATGGATACCCAGCTCATGGTGTCAGCAGGGCCATATGGGCTCCCTCTAGGTTCTGGAGGAGAAATCCCTCCTGCCTGCTTCTGGCTTCTGGTAGTTACTGGTGATCTCCACTGTCTCTTGGCTTGCAGGTGTGCCACTGACACTCATCCCTTACATTCTCTCTGCTTCTGTGAATAGTGGAAGATGTCTTCGTCTATGGAGATGAGACTTCACGGTGGCTCAGGGCCCCTTCTATCCCACTGTTACCTTGGTTTTACTTGTTACATCTGAAATTACCCAGTTTCCAAGTAAGGACAGCCTCTGGGGTCCTGGGGTTAGGATTTTGGGCATTTTTTCTTTCAGAGGATATAATTGAACATACAGCATAAGCCAGCCCCTCTAACTATTTTAGCACCCTGCCCCCAAATCAGGACAGGCATGGAGGAGGGGAGGAATCAGGCACTGTCCCCACAAAACTCAATCTGGGTTAGAAGCAGCTGGAGTTTGTTCCTTGTTTTGATTTGCTTCAAATTAACTGAGAGCGATCTAGGCAATTTGGGTTTTTCAGACTTCTTAGTAGGTCAATGGTCCTCAAAATGAGCTACACTTGAGAGTTACTTAGGGTCTTTATAAGAAAAATCTCAGCGCTCAGGTCTGAGATGCAGTGGGATCCAGACAGCACCATGTTTAGATAGTGCTTGGGGGCCTAGAGAAACAGCTCCCTTGGTAAAGTGCTTGCTGTGCAGGTGTAAGAAGCTGAGATCATCCCCCAGAACCAGCCTGAAAAGTGTGGGGGCACCTGCTTGTAAGCCTAGCATTGAACTTGTAATCCAGCAGAGGCAGGAGGACCCTTTGATGGCCACCCAGGCTAGCCTAGTTGGTAAGTTTCAGGCCAATGAGAGAACCTCTTTCATCAAACAAAGTGAATGTCTATGAGGAATGAATGGCATCTGAGGTTATCCTGTGGCCTCCACATACACAAGCACACATGAACATGAACCCCCACACACAATCACACACATAGGTAGTTTGTATGACTCTGACATATAGGGAGTCTGAGTGCTCACATATAGTCTATGCCCCCACAATGTCTGGTCTCCAAGTACTTCACTTTGGACCATATAAAGGCCCAGCTTCTTTGGTGTTTTGCAATCCAGCCACCTTTGGCCTATCTTCACCTTTCAGAGTCTAGGGGTCAGGCTTTCTTCCATATGTGCTCAGTCCCTTCACCAAGCCTCCCTCTGAGACGGACATGCAGTGCTGTTGGGGAAAAGCTAGACAGTCTTGCCTTGCAGAATAATGTCACATGCTTTTCTAAAGACACCACTTTATATTAAGAGTCCATGGTTTCTGTAGTTAATCCAGTGGAAGGAAAGAAGGTCTGATTCCCAGGTTATTAAGTCATATGGGAGCCACCACCAACCATCTGAAGGAGGTCAGGATTGCAACTGCGACGTTTCAGGAGGCTGGTGAGCACAGGAGGTCTACACAATGATGTTTGTAGAGCTAGAATTCTGTGTGTGTGTGGTGTGTGGTGTGTGGAGTGTGTGTGTGTGTGTGTGTGTGTGTGGTGTGTGGAGTGTGTGTGTGTGTGTGTGTGTGTGGTGTATGTGTGTGGAGTGTGTGTGTGTGTGTGTGTGGTGTGTGTGTGTGTGTGTGTGTGTGTGTCTAGACATAGTCCTTGGATATCTTTCTCTATAGTCTGCTCTTCATTTATTTTGAGACAGGGTCTCCCCCGAACCATGAGCTCATTTATTTTACTAAATGAGATAGTCAGCACTAAGGGTCCATCTTCTGTCTCTGCTATGTTGTTGTGGTTTTCCTCCCACACCCTTGTTCCTGGAAGTAACAACTCTGAGACTCAAAATATATTTACAAACACCTTGGCCATAAGCTTTAGTTGGTTCCCCAATTACAGCATAACTTAATTCCCATTTATTCTAATCTAAGCTCTGCCCTGAGGCTGGTTGCCTCCACTCAGCTCCTATGCTTCTGTCCTCCTCCATGTTCTCACGTGACTCTCCTCACATTGCTTTATCCCAGAATCCTTTCTGCCTACTGGATGTCTCGCCTTCTATTCTACTACCCTATCCTATAGGCCATAGGTTTTTTAATTGACAGGTGATGTATCCATACAGTACACAAGAAATGTTCTCGACATGTCTTGTCTCACCGGCACTGGATATCCAGATATGCATGGCTGCACACAGCTTTAACTGTGGGTTCTGGGGATCTGAACTCAGGTCCTTGTGGCAAACACTTAACCAGCTGTCCCTGTTTGATTTTAATGGACACCTACTTGTATTCGTTTATGAAGCACAGAGCGAGGTTTCAGTATATACAGTGCACAGTGACCAAATCAGAGTAATTCACCTTCAAACTTCAAGCTCCTGCTACCTTGACTCCCTGCCATGGCAAACTGTAACCTGGAACTGTGGGCCACACAAACCCTTTCTCCTTGTCCTTTTGTCAGAGTGTTTGTGTCATTGTCACGATGGAGTGATCTCCTCCTTGGCCCCTACATTGTGCTGCTTAGTGTTTCCAGTCAGAATTCCTCATCAGCATTTCACTATTACTAAATCAAGGGCAACTTTCTCTAAATCTATTGAACAGATCAAGATTCATCTTATGGGGATCAGTTTAAAGGTATTGGTAAGGTTCCTGGGCCTTAGGGAAACTGGCCAAGATCCAGTGTGTATTGAGATTTCCTTCTAAACACTGCTTCATTAGGGAAGTCAGAACCACTGGATGATAGATTCTGGGAATATCAGAACCACCGTGGGGCAAAAGAGGTGACTCAATGGTTAAAAGTCCTTGTTGCTCTTGCAAAGGACCTGAGGTTGGGTTCCCAGCCCCCACAGGGTATCTCACAAATGCCTGTAGCACCAGTTCTGGGGGAATTTTCCCCCTCTTTTTAGCCTCTTCAGGAATTTCATGCATGGGAAACACAGACATGCATAAAGGGGAAACACTCATGCACATCAAATAGAAATAAATAAGTTTTAAATAATAAAAATAAAAGCTTTACTTTCACAGAAAAACCCTCTAAGAAATTCATCTGTCCATCACCCACCCCTATGGAATGCCCCAGAGATGAGACATACCAGGATCCATACCAGGAGGGAGGAGTGCGATTTTTTTCTGCACCCTAGATGGGACTCTTTGTGAAGAGGTCCAGAGAGCCCTGGCATCATCTCTAATGAGCACATGTCCCCTTTTCTCCAAGCTTGCCACATTCTGGAATGCTGTGACGGGCTAGCCCAAGATGTCATCGGCTCCATCGGACAAGCCTTTGAACTCCGGTTCAAACAGTATTTGCAGTGTCCTTCCAAGATTCCTGCTCTCCAGGACCGGTGAGTAGAAGTACCTGTCTTCCAGGCAGATCTGGGGTCTGTAAACTTTCCTTTAAAACCAGCTCCCAGCACCACACCCTGGGCAGACGCAGATCTTCACGGAGTTTTCCTGGGCTCACAGACACCTGGCTCGTGCTCAGTAGAAGCACAGGAAGCTGACAGATGGAAGCTCACATATGGCTCAGGATGGGCAGGAAACATTTTCTTGAAGCTCTAGAGACACTAACAAGGTTACCAAAAACTTCACTGTAATATTTTTTGTCATGCTGAGTCTTCTCCAGTCCTTTGATCCCTCCACAGGTCCCCTTCCTGGGTCTGTGACCACATAAGGTCTGTACCCCTTCATTTGGTTGTCACAGTTAGCCAAACGGAGCCCCACCTGCTGACAGCATCCTTTTGCTTTATTGGCCTCAATGGCCTAATAGCTATGGAGATGATCATCAGCCACGTGTCTCTGTGCAAGATCCTTCACCTGTCCGAGTCAGTTTGGCTTCATATGGAAAGCAGGGATAAGAATCGATTGGTAGTTGTTTTACTATTAAATGAGATAGCAATTACCAATAAATACAGACAGTCTTCTATTGGCATGTAAGAATATTCCATGGCGTAGGGAGTTGAGAAGTACCATGGGGCCTATGGGACATTCAGCGGTCTTCTATCCTTGAACTTGAGTCTGTTCTGCCCTTGGTGAACTTCCATAATGAAAAGCTATTAAAGCCTAGGAGATGGCTCAGCTGATTAAGTGCTTACCCTGTAGGCACAAGATCTGAGTTTTAGCTCCAGAACCTATGCCAAACAAACAAACAAACAAACAACAAGGCACAATGGTGTGCCCTTGTAATCCCACTGGGGAGGTAGAAACAGGCGGATCCCTGAGGTTCTCTGATTATCCAGCCTAGTCTTCTCAGTGAGTTCCAGGCCAGTGAGAGACCTTTTCTCAAAAGCAAGGTAGATAGCCCTCGAGGTTGACCTCTGGCTTACACATTATTAAATGTATGTACACCCATGTACATGCACCCACTTATAAATGCATACACACATAGGAAAGCCTTTCTAACAGCGTGTTCACTGTAAGCAAGCGTTGTTTCTCTTAGGTTTATTTCTTACTCTCTCCAAACTCACAAAGCCACCTTCTGTGGCATCATCGTGGAGCTGATGTCTGGTCTACTCCCATGATGAAGGTATCTCTCAGCTCCTTTGTCTTCTTTGCCTTTCTGGAAAGATTCTTAGTTCTGTATCCTCATCCATTTATCAGGATACCTGTAAGGACCCACTTTGCCCAATCTGATGAGTTCAGCAGGATGAGGCTGGAGGAGGAGTGAAGGAAGTAGCCACAGCCCTGACATCTCTGACCCCAGGATGAGCCTTTATTTTGAATGTCATTGGAGTAGTTTGTTTACAGAATCCATCCCGGGCCCATGCACCACAGGTTACATTCTCAGAATTTATAAAGGAGCGAGAAGACTGAGTTGCAAAAGGGAATGGATTGTTTGTGTTCTGAAATCACACTGCCCTGGTTAGCTATGATTGTCAACAGACACAGCCTAGGGTCACCTGGCAAAAGGAGTCCCATTTGAGGGATTACCTAGATCAGATTGGCTATGGATCTGCCTGTGGGGCATGCCTTGCTTATTGATGCAGTGGGCCAGCCCACTGTGGGCAGCACCATTCCCTGGGCAGGTAGTTCTGGGCTATATAAGAAATCTAGCTAAATATGAGCCAGTAAGCATCATTCCACCATGGTTTCTGCTCAAGTTCTTCTTTGATTTCCCTAGATGGTGGACAATGAACTTATTAACTGGAATACACCCTTTGTGAGCATCTGAACTGTTTCTTTCTTTTGGCTCGTATGAACAAAGCTACCATGAAGTTGAATTCCAGCTTTGGAATAGCCATCTTCCAGTATTCCTGTGTATATGCCTTAAAGTAGAATTACTAAGCTACTGGTCCTACTGTTTCCCATTTGGGAAACGGTCTTGTTGCTTGCTTTTCCCCACTGAAATAAGATGTTATCTATCTATCTATCTATCTATCTATCTATCTATCTATCTATCTATC
>JADRCH010000062.1:9008431-9022493 GCA_019843965.1 Rhynchomys soricoides
TTTCTTTCTTTCTTTCTTTCTTTCTTTCTTTCTTTCTTTCTTTCTTTCGTGGTGCTAGGGATGGAACCCCGAGTGCCCGGTGAGCTGAGCTATGCCTCCAACTCTGGATACTTTCAAGGTTATTTGTGCCAATAACAGTGTCAGAGCAGTGTTGACATCAAGGTCTGACACTGCAGCTTCCTGGTTCTCAGGGAGTGTGCTTCTCTGTGAGTGGATGACCACTGATCTCTCTCTGTGGTTGCCCTTGAGAGGAATTACGGGGGTCACAAAAACAAGGAGAGAGTGTTGTAGCATTAATGAGGTGGTAATTTATTCCACAACCATGCAAGGGTATCTGTGGACTGCAATGCCACTGTGGGGCAGGGATGGTAAGGTGGGCATCAGAGAGGATATATCAGCTCATGAAAGCCCTACCCACAACGCTGTGGTTCACAAAGATGGAGACTGAGAAGACAATTCTTTCTTTCTGAATATTGGCATGCGTCTCTAGTTTGCAGGAAAAGAGCAAACTTATTACCAGGGAAGACACTTAGGAGATGCATTTGGTGAAGACTGGCAGCGAGCACCCACCAGGCAAGGTAAGAGGCAAAGAGAGGGGGGTGGTGGCACCAAGCATGCTCTGAAGAGGTGGATGCACTGGTCAGGGGCTCCTTCTACTTCCTATGAGGTAGGAGCAAGAGTTCATAGAGACATCAGGAAGGGGAACATTCTCTAGGAGCCCGAGAGGCCATAACTCAGTATGTCTTAGGCTCCTCTTTGATTTTTAGTTTTTAATTTTGTTTTAGTGTTTTATGATACAAGGCTTTGCTGTGTAGTCCAGACTAGCCTTGAACTTGCAGTGATCCTCCTGCTGTAGCCTTCTGATAGCTGGGATGACAAGCATGAGTCACCTCACCTGGCTTCAAGATCTTATTTGAAACCAGTAGATATGTTCTCCCACAGAATAAACACAGATTTATTCATCTATTTGCTGGTAGTCATCCTTCCTAAGGGAGTGTGAATAAAGGGTCTGTTGCCCAAGTGAAGCAGAGATGGCCACATCCAGGAAGAATGATCCAAGCAGGTGCTCGCTCTTGGGAAGCACTTTCAACATTATCTCTGAGTACCAAAACAGCTGAGACTCCTAGGCCCAGCCTCAGCACCCTTTTGGCCTGCTGGGAGGTCATATTGAAACAGTGTCACTCAATGCTCAGTTCCCAGGGTCCTGGAGCAGCATATGACACAGCATTTAACCAACAGTGCCCACCCTGATGTTGGGTGGGGGATTCTTTATTTCTTTAAATCAATCAATCAGTCAGTCAGTCAATCAATTAATCAATCAATCTTTCTTTCCTTCCTTCTCTCTCTTCCCCCTCCCCTTCCCCTTCTCCCTTTCCCTCTCCCTCTCCCTCCCTCCCTCCCTCCCTTCCTCCCTCCCTCCCACCTCTCTCTCTCTCTCTCTCTCTCTCTCTCTCTCTCTCTCTCTCCACATGAAGGATTGAGGAGTGTCTTAACAGGGCCCTGTACAGACAGGCTTAGAAGAGCATTTACCATGAGTAAATATTCTCAGCAGCAGGCCTAAGGTTCTGCTGTTTAGAATTCTGGCTCTTCCAGGCATAGACAGGAAGGGCGCTGCTATCCTAAGAGCTAACAGGGCTCACTCTCTTACTGCAGGCTCCTTGGACATCTATAGCACACCAGAAGGGAAAACTCACATGGTTCCTGTAGGAGAAACACCAACCTATGTCAACACCCAGCCAGTCCCACCACAGGTGTGGCCAGCAGCAACCAGCAGCACGGAGAGCAGCCCACGGAAGGACCTCTTTGACATGAGTAAGTGTCCGTTGCTTGTCCTGTGCTGCCTTTTATCCAATATCACTATCACTACTGACTTTTCTGCTGGCAGGTGTGATGACTAAGGGTGTTTTTCTGACTTTGATTGGATTCAATTAAGGTATTGGGGTTCCTACACCCTCCTTGTAGCCAAGAGACTTTCTTTTGGGAAAACTGGCTCTCCTCTTGAAGAATGGCAACGTATACAAATAGATATTTTCCTTTGAGTATTAATTGGCCATGATGTGCTAACTGCTGTATGATTTCAGAAGGTACAGAGATGGTGTGGCCATAGTAAGAGACCCCTGTTGTGGGTTATCCTGATGTTGTTTGAATTTTGATGTTAATTTTGTTTTCTCAAGAGGGGCTGCCCCCGACAAGCAGTCGATCATGTACTCAGGTGTTCTCATGTGAACCCTCTCTCCATTTTAACTGGTCAATAAAGGCTAGAGCCTGTGATTGGGAAGTGGAGGAGAAATGTGGAGCTGGAGGTCTTTGAGAGGGAGGCAGGTAGGAGGAGGAGGAGGAAGAGGAGGAGGAGGAGGGAAGAGAAGGAGGAGGGAAGAAGAGGAGGAAGCCATGATGGAGCACAACCTTGTGGCTAGGAGAAACCGCAAGTAAGAAAGGGTGTCATAGCTGGGGACTAAGTCAGTATAGTACTGGATCTGCCCAATCTAGAAACATAGCTTATAATTATAACAACTGTATTGTGTGCTTTTTATACAGGCTTATTGTGGTTGGAAATTAATACAACAGACCCCAGTCTATCAGCAAGGACATGTGGACGAGAAATTGTTTAGATCTTGTTTACAGTGTTCTCCTCTGTGACCTCTTCCTTTTTCCATCTCTCCCCCTCCCCCTCCCTCTCTCCTTCCCTCTCCCCCTGTCTGTCAGTCCCCCCCTCCTCCCCCTCCTTCCCTCCCCCCTGCTCTGTCCATTTGTCCTGTTTTCCCTCTCGTTCTTCCTCCCAACTTCCTCCAAAAATGAACCCAGTGCTTACCAAACACTTTTCTAATCTCTGTAGTTACACAGGAGCATTGAAACAGACAGCCCTACTCCAGTGAGGTTTAAATAACCAACCACATGCTGCCAGGGGCTGAGGCTTGCTCAGTGGTGTGCTGAAGAACAGGATGAAGGGAACCCACCAGACTTGGCAGCATAGGCCGATGCTATCACATGGTCTTGTTACTTGGCATATATAGTTAGAGAAAAATCATGCAATTCATGAACTGAAATGGAATGAGTAGAAATTGTTAAAAAATTTGGAAAGAAATGTGGAAGCTCATGAGGATAAACACACACACACACACACACATATACATACATATATGCATATGGGAAGAGAGAGGAGTCTATGTATGTGGGTGGGTGGATTTGTGTGTATGTGTGTGCCTCTGTGTGTGTGTGTGTGTGTACGTGTACTCTTGTGCTCGAGTGTGCGCCATTCCTCAAGAGCTGTCCCCCTTGTTTTTGAGAAAAGATCTCTCAGTTGGCTTGGAACGTGCTAACTAGATTAGCCTGACTGGCCAATGGGCCCATGGATCTGCCCATCTACATGCTATTAGCGCTAGAATTGCAAGCACACACCTGTTTGCCTGCTTTTATTTTTTTTAAGATTTATCTTTTTTTAAAAAAAATTTTTATGTGTCTTGAGTGTGTTTGCCTGTACAAATCTAGACTTACCACATGCATGGCTGGTGGCTGTGGAGATCAGAAGAGGTGTCAGGTCCTATGGAAGTGATGTTGCTGGAGACAGTGTGAGGGCTGATAACAGAATCCAGGTCCTCTGCAAGAGTGGCCTTGCTCATAACCAGAGTCATTTCTTCAGTCCCACATGCCCGACTTTTAAAACATGGGTTCTGGGGATCAAACTCAGGTCCCTGTGCTTGCAAGGCAAATGTTTAACCAGTGAGGCTGATTCCCCAAACCCTGCATCTTAAACTCTATTGTTTAAATTCGTTGAAGAGTCAGTGAGCTAAAGAGGAATGGAAAGACACAGCACTGGCTGCCGCATGCTGGGCACTCACCACTTGATTTATCTATCTTGGTTGGTGCACAGGAGCTTGGGTTTACTATCATCCTCCCTACTCTGCAGAAAAGGAACAGGAGAGCCATGGTGGCTAAGTCACCCCGTCCTGTGTCAAATCAGCCCTGCCAGTCCAGCACCGCTGTTCATAGTGTCTTCAGAGGGTGAGGATAGATGCAGGTGCTTTTTGATGAGGTGGCATTGACATTTCTGTGATTGACTTCTCCTGGGCCACTGTGGCTTCAAAGACATGCTGAACTCCCACCAGACACTGTTGGGGGTCATGGCCTGGAGGTAAATTACAGACCATGGATTCCATTCCTTTCAGAAAAAAAGAAAGAAAGAAAGAAGAGAGAGAGAGAGAGAGAGAGAGAGAGAGAACAGAACAAGAACTGTAAGGCTGTTAACTAAGCTAGAGAATCAAGAGGTGATTAACCCATTCTTTGGGGTTTCTTTTATTTTACTTTTTTTAGCTTTCGTTTTGTTTTGTTTGGAGACAGGGTGGCGCTCCATATCCCTGGTTAGTTTGGTGCTCACTATAGCTAAGGCTGGCCTTAAATGCGAAGCAGTTCTTTTGATTCCACCTTTCTAGTGTTGGAAATCACAGGCTTATTCCACCATGCCTGACTTCTGTCTGGGTCCTTAGGAAGCTAATGAGTTAGCCACTTCAGCCTAGAGGCTTTTCACTGTTCAGTTCAGTCAGCTTACCTGTGGCCTTGTCCAGAGAGCCTGAAGAGAGCTGAGAGGGCTGAAGTCTGAGGAAATGGGAAACTGAAGACATCTTACTCTCATCCGCTAATCTCTGTCCTTGTTCGAAAAACAAAAGAAGTACTGAAAGTAGAAATCATTGTCTGTTTAGAAGTAGGGAAATGAAGTCTGTATATCCTGAAGCACTACTGCTAAATAGTAGTGGTGGTGGTGATCCTATTAATAATAGCGGTGCTGATGTTGGTGGTATCAGTGACGGCGGTGAGGTTGCTGGTGATGTAAGTGATTAGGGAGGTACTGATGCTGGTGATGTTAGGGATGAGGATGGTGCTGATGCTGATGATGTCCGTAATGGTGGTGATGATGCTGGTGGTCTTAGTGATAATACTGGTGATGTTAGTGAGTATTGTGGTGCTGATGCTGGTGATGTTAGGGATGAGGATGGCGGTGATGCTGCTGGTGATGTCAGTGACTATGATGATGTTGGGTGGTATGTAGTATTGACAATGGTAGTGTCGATGGCTGATGGTGGACTAGCAAGATGGCGATGACACAGAAACTGCAGAGTGCAGATTTTTCAGTACTTCATATGATCAGATTTTTAAAAGTGGGATGAAAAGGAAAGCCCAGGAGCTGGGGGGAGAGGGCAGGGGGATTTAGTCACTAATGTGCTTGTTGCCCAAGGACAGGGCCCTAAGTTTGATGCTCTGGAACACCAAGTGAAAATGACAGGTGCAGCAGCATACATCTGTAACCTCAGACCTGGGAAGGCAGAGACCAGAGGATGCCTGGCCAGCCCAGTGAAGCTCCATGTCAGTGAGCGACCCTGTCTCAAAGAACAGGGCTGAGAGGAATTGAAAAAGACATTCAACATCACTAGCTGGCCTGCACATGCATACACATATATGCACATGTACAAACACACACAGAGAGACACACACACACACACCCAAATTATAGTTTTTAGCCTTCAGCCAATGGCTTTTAAATCACTTTTCCTCTCTATACTTGTAAAAGATTTAGCAATTATGAAAACAATCTAATTTTGCTCCGACGAATTCTCTCTTTTTTTCCCCATCCTTTCTTAACATCTACCAGATTTGGCTTGTTTTACGATGTTCACTGCGTGGCTGTGGAGTTCCAAGTATCCCAGAAACAATGTAGGACTCTGGGGCAAAGCCTTGTTCCAGAGAGAACACTGTAGATCTTGTGCTTACACTGTGCCATGCAGGTGGTATTGTCTGAAACACTCGGTGGTTACCCGGCACCGTACACACTTTTCAGAGCTTTTACCAATGCTCCCATCTTATGGGAAACTGCACACTGAAGTTTAATTTGACGTACTTAGTGAATGCTTTTGCCACTGATATGGTTGTTACTCACAGGGGTCTGAGCACTCACTGATATGCTGTATAGTATGAAGTCTGTTGCAATGTAGATTAAGCCAAGAGTGATATCAATACTCAGATACCAGGGAAAGTCAAGACCAAGTAGAATTCTTATCCTGGAGCATGTCCTCAAGAGGCACCTGGGATTTTTGAAGTAAATTTGTGGGGCATTGGGGTTTTAATGTAATCAAAATTCCACGGAGTATCTTTTTCCTTCAGAATTCACAAGTTTGTATATGGGGCTTCTTAAGGAGACTGGCTAATGGTTCAGAGAAGGTGGGTGGTGTGAGGTAGCAACTTGTACCTGCCCTCTGGTGGTGTGCAACACTGAAGTCCTTCTATCCAGCTAGACAAAATGTGTGCTCACATCCTTGGCACCAGGCAACAACCCCCAACTGTCTGGGAAGTAGACTCACCAGAGAGTCATGCCAGAATTTGGGCGGCGCATTTAAATGCTAGTTCCGATGATCCATCTCTGTTGCCAGGCTCTGTCAAGAGTTACATCTCAATTCTCATCTCTCACTCTATTTTTACTGCTTCCTCTTCCGGGGATTGATCTGTTGCTGTCATATGTTGTTGACAGAGCCTTTTGAAGATGCCCTCAGAAACCAGCCCCTGGGCCCTGTGTTGAGCAAAGCCGCGTCTGTGGAATGCATCAGCCCTGTCACACCCAGAGTCCCGGATGCCAAGATGCTGGAGGAGCTTAATGCTGAACCCTGGTACCAAGGAGAGATGAGCAGGAAGGAGGCAGAGGCCCTGCTACAGGAAGACGGAGACTTCCTAGTCAGGAAGAGTACCACCAACCCCGGCTCCTTTGTCCTCACGGGCATGCACAATGGCCAAGCCAAGCACCTGCTGCTGGTGGACCCGGAAGGCACGGTGAGGCATGGGAAGACACCATCCACTAAACTCATAACTACCTCCAATCATTTCTATTTGCCAGGCCCTGCATGAGGCCCACATCCACACTGCCTCCTCTGTTTACAGTACCTGTTAGAACGGGAGACTTTGGTAACAAGTGTTCATGACCAGTGCCCTGTGCGAGTTACAAAACTTGGAAAGTTATCATAGTCCAGGATAAAAGCTTTGGTCCTCGTGTCTTTTTTGGTAAAGAAATGTAGCCTGGAACAATGGCTCAGTGTTTTAGAGTACTTATTCCTCACACAATGGAACGAGAGTGGTGGAGATAGCTCAGTGGGTAAAGAGCTTGCTGTGTGTATTTATTAAATACTTTTCTGATGCTGTGATAAGATACTAAGGTCAAATACAACTGAAAGGAGGTTTGTTTTGGCTCACAGTTCCAGAGAGAGAGAGAGAGAGAGAGAGAGAGAGAGAATAAAAGAAACAGGGAAACAACTTTTAAGTTATCCATGTTTTATATCCTATGGAAAAGGACCTCCATTTAGAACTGAAACCCAAAGTACAAAACTACAAAGATAACTGTGAAGGAAAGATTTAGAAAAATAGCCCTTTCGGGGACTGGAAAGATGGCTCAGTGGTTAGGAGTGTTTGCTGCTCTTGCAAAGGGCATGAGTTCAGTTCCCAGTACCCACAGCAGATGTCTTATAACTGCCTGTAGCTCTAGCTTCAGGGAGATCTGACATCCTCTTCTGCCCAGCACCTGCACATATGAGTGTAGACATGCACACAAACACACATGCACACAACGGCCATAGCAACAGCATCCTTCCTTCCAAAAGTATTTGCAGTGACCACAGAAGTGGAAAGTCGGCTGGATTTCTAATATTTATCCCAAATGATTCCCAAGCTGGAATCTCTAGGTTTTTCTGCAGGCTATAAGGAATGCTGGGCAGCAGGCAACTCTCCATCAGTTAGCTCCGCGTTTTGCAGGTCACAGAGGCACAGCCTCCAGACACTGAGTTGATGGTACAATTCTGTCTGAGTAATTCTGTGGGTCTGTCTGGCTTGTCTACCTTCCAATCAATAAGAGTATTTGACTTTACCCTGGGCAGAGTCCAATAATTGCCAAGTTCCGTAAGTGCAGTTTAATCAACTTAACCATTGAGCAAGTGCCAGGATTGTTACTTTTAAAACCTCTCATCCAGTGAAAACAAAAACAGGAAGGTTAGAATTACTTAGCAGAATTAGATCTGTGATGGATGGACAGGAAGGGAACTGGAATGTTTGGTTGGACTGTGTGTTTGGGGTACAGAGGAGGGTAAAGGTCACCCAGTGTGATTCAGTGGACTGAGATGCCAACATACTTGATGCTCTCAAAGCATCTGTCTCTACAGTGCAGCCACGGCCCTATGTATGGAACACAGAGTAATGGCTTCTCTTCTGTCCATCTTCTGTGAAGTTCTTTTCTTTTTAAAAAAGAAAAGAAAAAAAAAAAAGCCAGAAGGGCCTCTTGTTGTTTGCCTCTGTGAAACACTAAGCTAGCTCATCTACGGGCTTTCGGGGATTTTCCTGCCTCCACCTCCCATCTTGCCTTAACAGCACTGGTATTCCAGGGGTGTGCACCCTGTTTGGCTTCACATGGGATCTGGGGATTCAAACTCAGGTCCTCATACTTGCACGGCAAGCACTTCACCTACTGAGCCATCTCTCCAGCTCCAAAGATATGTTTTGAGATGGGCTCGTTTCCTGCATTGGTTGCCCAGTGTCTGTTGTGCACATTCTCTGAGAGCTGCTGATGGGGCTCTGTGGAGAAGGAGCCAGTGCTGTCGCAGACCCTCATACAGCCTGTTCTCTGTTCGTGAACAGTGTCTGTGGGACAGGCGGCAGAGGAGGGAGATTTGGGATCAGAGGAAATCAGTGTGTCTACGTACTATACTGAACTGACATTTGTTTGATGCTCAGCAGCCTGGGTGGCAATCATTCCTGCTCTTTCTTTATACTGTCTGTCTGCCCTTGCTGACCTGTGGGTAATGTCAGGGGGACATTTGTCATCTGGTTCTCACCTCTTTAAGTACTTGTCACCAGTAGATGAGCTGGCATCTCTTGTAAGTCTGATGCTCTTTGCCTGTCTGTGGTTGATTCAGACTTTCTTACTGGGCTGGGATTGTTTGTTTGTTTTCAGCCATAAAAAATTTTCAAATTTATTCTTCTACTTATTATTTTTCTTAATCTGTCAATTTGGTCTGTGGTGTTTCTTATCAAACAGAAGTGTCTTTGTTCAGAATGATTCATCTGGATTCACTCTTTTATAAATACAATTTTAATAAATACTAGTACAATAAAATATATTAGTAATATTTATTTTTATTACATTTGTTATATATATTTATTTTTATTACATTTATTATATATATTTATTTTTATTACATTTATTATATGTATTTATTTTTATTACATTTATTATATGTATTTATTTTTATTACATTTATTATATGTATTTATTTTTATTACATTTATTATATGTATTTATTTTTATTACATTTATTATATGTATTTATTTTTATTACATTTATTATATGTATTTATTTTTATTACATTTATTATATGTATTTATTTTTATTACATTTATTATATGTATTTATTTTTATTACATTTGTTATATGTATTTATTTTTATTACATTTATTATATGTGTGATATGTGTGCTTATGCCCTGTGGTGGTTAGAAGTGTTAAAATTGCTTATCTGGTCTTGATTTAACTTTTGGGGGTGCTATATATCAAAGAAATGACCTATTTCTTTTAGATTTTCCAATTTGTTCGAATATAGGGTTTTAAAGTATAGCCTTATGATTATCTGGATTTCTTCAGTGCTGTTATATCTGCCCCTTTGCCTTGAATATGGTTAATTTGGTTTTCTTCCCATTTCCTTTTAATGAATTTGGCTAAGGGTTTGTTCATTTTACTGATTTTCTCAAAGAACCAACTCTTTGTTGCATTGATTCTTTGAATTGTTCTTTTATTAATTTCTAACCTGGGTTTATTATTTCTTGACATCTGCTCCCTTTGTGCGTAATTTCTTCCTTTTGCTCTAGACTGTTCAGGTGTGCTGATAAGTTACTAAAATGAGTTTGGTTTTGCTGTTTCCCAGAGGCACTTGGTGCTATGGCCTTGCCTCTCAGAATCACTTATATTGTGCCCATAAATTTGAAATGCTGTCTTTTTGTTTTCATTCAGTAGTGAGTCGTGCAGTTTCCACGAGTTTGTAAACCTTCTGTTCGATGACACCCATCTGTAATCCGTGGCGGTGTGGTGGATAAAGGGGGTTATTTCAGTTTTCTTGTATCTGCTGAGACTTGATTTTGTCAGAGTATGTGGCCAGTTTTGGAGAAAGTTCCATGAGGTAATGAGAAGGAGATGTATTCTCTGTCTTTGGGTGAAATCTTCTGTAAATATGTTAGGTCCATTTTATTTACGACATCATTTAGCTCCAGAGTTTCTCTGTTTAGTTTTTGTCTGGAAAACCTGCCAATTGGCAAGAGGTAGGTATTGAAGTCTCCTACAGTCACCCTCTGAGGTTCAATAACATGTGATTTTTAACTGTAGTCGTGAAAGGACTGTAGTAATTTCTTTTATGAACTTGGGTGCCCTTGTATTTGGTGCACAAATGTTTGGAATCATAGAATTGTCTTGGTGGATTCTTCCTTTGATGAGTATATAGTCTTCCCTCTCTCCTTAGATAGTTTGGATTTGAAATCTATTTTGTCAGATATTAAAAATGGTTACCCTGGCTTGTTTCCTCGGTCTGTTTGCTTGAAATGTCTTTTTCTAACCTTTTACTCTGAGGTGATGTCTATCCTTGATGTTAAGGTGTGCAGCAGAGGGATGGATCCTGTTTTCATAACTAATGTGTTACTCTGTGTCTTTTTATTGGGGAATTGGGACCATTGATATTGGGAGTTCTCGTTGAGCAGTGTTTACTGATTCCCGTTATTTTGTTGTGGTGGTGTGAGTCCCACCCTCTTTTGATTAGCTGGTCTGAGATTATTTGTTCTTTGTGTTTCCTTGGGTGTGGTTGAAGTTTTTCTATAGAGCTGGATTTGCAAAGAGACACTACTTAAATTTGATTTAACATGGAGTATCTTTTTTTCTCCATCTATTGTGATTGAAAGTTTTGTTGGGCGTAGTAATAAGTAAGAAAGCACCTGTGTTTCCTTAGAGACTGCAGTACATCTATCCAGGCCATTCTGGCTGTAGAATCTCTATTGAAAAGTCAGGTGCTAATCCAATAGGTGTGCCTTTATATTTTACTTGGTCTTTCTCCCTTGCAGCTTTTAATATTCTTTCTTTGTTCTATATGTGTAGTGTTTAGATTATTAAGTGTCATGGTGAATTTGTTTTCTGTCCAGTCTATTTGGTGTTCTGTATGCATCTTGTACCTTTATAGGCACTGAAGTGGGTATTCAGTAGGCACTGAGTGGATGCTTGATTCAACATGACTTTTATAGATCGTGAACTGAGAGTCCAAGGAATTTAGAGAGCAGGTGGGGGGTCTCTGCAAACACCAGGGCTGACAGAGTAGCAGTCTGAGAGAGGCCAGAAGGAAACCCAGTTCAGCCTGATTTAGTTAGCTGGTGCAGACTTTTAAAGTGACTCCGGACAGTTTATTTCAGTCCTGTGTGTACAGTAACTTTGTTTACATTGAAACTCTTTACAAAGTGCAGATAGCCTCTGCCATAAAGATGGGCTCTGTTGACTCAGAATGGCCCGTAGAGTCAGAATTGGCCTGGCCCTAAAGATAACACAGAGTTACCTGGGCTGTAAAGTACAAGTGAATCTCTCATAAGGATGGGTTCTGTAGATGAGAAGCAATGCTCAAGATATAGAGGGGTGAGTCTGGGTTAAATAAATACGATCCTTTAGGGGGTTAGTGTGAGGCTTGGCTCGACAGATAGCAAAGATCACCAGGTTATGAAGTACATCCATCCCCAGCCCTCTGGGTGGAAACCAGGTAAATATCTCTTTCCTGTGGCTTCCATAGTGCTAATCTGTAAGCATGAGGATCTCATGCCCTCTACGGGTGTGTGAGTGTGTACCTGTGACCTTTCTAATGCTGAACTGTAGTGAATCTTTACAGTTGTAGAGCCACAAACAAGATTACCTGAACAGAAGCAGCCCAGAAACAGCCCCCCCCACCCCCCGGACAGGCCTTGCAGCAATCCAGTTGTGGTTATCAAAAAGAAAATAGCAGGAAAAGCTCTTTAAAAATTCTGTGAGAATATAAATATTTCGCTCGAAGATTGGTATTTAAAACATGGAGTTTTAAAAAAAATGTCTAGCTGAGTATATATGTCATCACTTAGATCAAAGATGATTAAATGTTTTCGCTAAGTCTCTATACGCCAAAGAATTATCTTAAAAGACATGCTCTGTGTCTTTGACATCCACAGGCAAGAGCAGGGAATAATGAATTAATGCACCACCCTTATGCCCTGCTCTCTTTACCTACTCATATACAATCCAGAATTCTCTGCCTAGGGAATAGGGCTGCCCACAGTGGGTAGGTCTGCCCACATCAATTGTCGTAATCAAGATAATCACCCTTGGATGTGCCCACAGGCTAGCTTGATGTAGATAATATCTCGTTCAAATTCTTGTCCCAGGTGACTGTAGAGTGTGTCGGGTTAGCAATTAAAACCAACTCTCATACCGTACTAACAATAGTTTATTATATGTTCCCAAGCCTGTACCAAGGTGTGCAGGAACTGAAGAAGTGGGATTGTGATCTGCACTATCACATAGTTGTAATTCTGGAGTGAAATTTGCAGGACCATCAAGAATGCTCCTTAACTCCTATCCACTGTTGACTTTTCTTGGGGGGGGGGCGGCTTTTAGCTGGATCTGATTATCCGATTTAATTGATCCTAGGGAGGATAGCTTTAGCTGCAAAGGAGATGGAAATGAAAGACTTAATTAAAAATGCAAAGTTGCCTCCTTGCTGCGAGGACACTGAAATAGACGGTGAACACGTTTTCTTCAATATTTATTCTTCTGATTTTCATGGTAATTGGCTGGTCCCTGACTATAAAGGGGGAAGCTTGGCAAGCTGGAATGCTCAGAGAGAGAATGGTGGGGGAAAAGATGGTCTGAGTCTAAATTTACTCAGGCGTCTAGCAGCCTTTGAGCTCTCTCGCTGTACTGAGGTCACTGGGAAGCCGAAGAGGAGCCCCTGTGGTGGGTGGGGTGCTGAAGAAAGGGACTCTAAATAGCGTTGAGGAGAGCTGGTGATGAGATTATGGGAGAGGCCTCGGAGATGGATCTTTCCATGCCGAATCATTCTGTCAGCCCTTTATGTTTAAAACGATCCCCGAGTCATTCATAGCTAGGGTTAGGCCCTCCTTTTGGCCCAGCACGGCCAGTGAGGTGGGTGTGGGCACCATGCTTGTGTTGGGAGAATCCACTAACACTCTAGTGTCCAGGTCCTCCGTAGGCTTGATTCATGCAGCCTTCAGCCCTTGTGGCTCTCAGAGCACACTAGTGCTTTTACTTACTAACTGTAAACAATGGCAGGGTCACTTCCACGTCTTTCCATGTCTCAACTTGTTCTCTGACACCTGAGCTACACCACCTTGGTTGTGTGTGC
The DNA here is from genome assembly GCA_019843965.1 of Rhynchomys soricoides. Classification (NCBI taxonomy): domain Eukaryota; kingdom Metazoa; phylum Chordata; class Mammalia; order Rodentia; family Muridae; genus Rhynchomys; species Rhynchomys soricoides. The sequence continues at coordinate 9,021,868 of JADRCH010000062.1, forward strand.
GCTCTCTCCTCCAGCTGGGACCCTAGTTGGGCCACCCCCTATAACATGGCACCTATCTCACCTTTATTTTGTATTGGTTTCCAGGAAGGAAGAAGAGTTGGAAGGAATTAGGGAAGAGAGAAGTATTTTAAATATTTTGTAGTATATTCTTGTTTGACCCCTTGTCGTTTTGCTTATAAATACCATTAGTGTGCATCTCCGCCATTAAGAACATTCAGAAGGAACTCACTAGAAAGCTGCAGGCACAAAGACTTGCTTTGGAGCATTTCTTGACCCCTACCAACACTCTCTCTCTCTCTCTCTCTCTCTCATACAAACATATGCTTTGTAAAATTGTATTTTTAGTTTCTAAAAGAGTTTGTTTCCCTTGAATTAGTTTCTTTCATATATTTGTCTTGATGGATGTAGTGAATCTTTTGTTTTCTGTGAATAGGATTTTCTGATTTCTGATTTGTCTTCTGAGTTGGAATTGGTCTGTTCCCATTGTGCTGTGGTGTTTTAGGATATGCTCATGGTAATGTCTAGAAATAGGATGCTGTATTGGGTCTCAGGAGGTTGGTCTCCTCACAGCTATAGCTCAGTTCTCTCTCCCTTGTATCTAAACATTGAGGAAAGGAAGGGAGAGA
>JADRCH010000062.1:9022503-9054854 GCA_019843965.1 Rhynchomys soricoides
GAGAGAGAGAGAGAGAGAGAGAGAGAGAGAGAGAGAGAGAGAGAGCGCTCCTGACTCAGGGAAGGGGAAGAGACCAGACATTTCAGTACCTCTCAGAAGTGCCTTTCCTGGGGTCACTGTTCTCTGCAGACGGCTTGTTTCAGCTCTGCTGATACTTACTCGCTGCCTTCTCTGAAGGAGTAAAGGAGCAAAGAGGAATGTGTGGGGCAATGGAGTTGTGTGTTCTATGTCTACAGCCCAACCGTCCCTGGGAACTAGCAATGGACGAGAAGCTCGATCTAGAAGGAAGGGGAGACTGGACTGAAGGAAGTCAGCAGAGGTCTCCATGCAGACCAGAGAAGGTCCTGAGGTTCTGGGTGGAGACCCCTCTGAGACAGTTCCCATCACACTGAGAAAGTCTGTGCACTTCCGCTGCTACGAAGCCCAGACTAGGACTGGCTGGGCTAGGAGTGGCCTCTGCACTCAAGTCTATCAATCAATCACTGGGACATGCCACCAAGCCACAAAGTAAGGCCATAAGAAGGCTGTACTTGCCCAGATCCCTCTGTCTCACTACCATGTATCCTGGCAGGAATAGCTCCCTTGCCAGCAGTGTTAGGCATCTTCTTCCCAGTTTCTGGACTTCCCAGGCACTGTCAGGTGCTTGGCCACCATGGAAGTTAGGCAAGTGCCTGCCTGGGTATTCCTCAGGCCCAGTTCTGACTAGACTGTGTGCCATCCTTGCTGCAGGTGGCAGTGACCTGGCACAATGTTTTTCTGAGCAATGGTTATCATTAGGGCTCTGTTTGGATCACTGTCCAGGAACATAGAGATGACGGTGCCACCCTCTGTGATTGTGTAAGTCACTGCTGGTTCTGGACTGGTATGACGTCCCTGTCAGGGAAGGTCCTGGATGGGAAGGACCATTTAGCAGTCCTGTTTTGGGAAAATCTGTGGCAGAGTGCTATGGGCTTGTCTCTCTTAGCTTCTTCCCAGGCTGGCATCCACGTAGAGCTCTGAGTGACATCGCTGCTGTCCAGGAACAAAATCTTTCCAGGTACCACAAACCGTGTTGAAGGAACTTTCCCCCTGGAAATTTTCAAGTTCCCTAACATTGCATGCTTATGACCACAAGGGGGCAATAAATGCACAATTTCTACCTCATGGATGCTCGAGAGGTGCCTCACCTGGGAGCCATTTTAGACAGGCATCTTGCCTTGATGTTCTTCCCCAGGAGAGCTCGTCTGGAGGGAGAGGCCATTTTCCTCTTCTCCAGCTTGACTTTGAGTTTGTGGAATTTCACAGAGATAGAGGGATGGTTGTGTTCCCTGTGGGCCTCCCCTCTGTGCATGAGTCTGATACTGTGATCATTGAGACAGATTTAGAGACACTGGGTAGTGGTGTCTACTTCCCCCTGTTCACAGAACTGACGGTTCCCTGTGATTTCTTCTGCCAATGGTCAGATAGCACCCAACCATAGAGGCCTTGAAGAGACAGCACACCTTCTAAGTTCTTCTGGGCTCCCAAAGGTGGGGTGAGGTCTGCAGTAGGGTTTTGTGGGAGACAGCAAGAGCTGTCAAGTTATCTTCTTGGCATGAAAGACTGGTATTTTCCCCAGCCACAGAGCACCTGAGACAACATTTTCAAGGTGGTACTGCCTGTGACAGGATCCTTCATAGTCACTTGTGACTTCAGAAAAAAACCATCTGTACTAAGAATGCATGGGGTCTTCTTGCCATTTATCCCTCAGACTGAGCAAGGGAGCAACTATGTCCACAGCATTATAAATGTTAGGGAGAACAGCAGGTGTGTAGAAAAGGGAAATCGAGGTAGGATTCACCTCTGTTAGAAGAGAGAGCCTCAGGAGCACAGGCAGCCATGATTAGACCTTGATACAGGAGAACAGAGTGCAGAGAGAGAGAGAGAGAGAGAGAGAGAGAGAGAGAGAGAGCGCATTGGTCCAGAGGCAGCAGGATAAGGTCATGAAGAGAGAGTCTTCGAAGCCCTTAAGGTTACTACATCCACTGCACACAGCATGAAGGGAGGGCCCCTCCCTCCCTAAGGACAGGGTTACAGGAGTCCAGTGTGGAGTACAAAGGCAGGTTCCAAACCACAACCTACCCTGGCATGGTCTACATGCCAGGCATCAGAAGGCACGAGAGAAAAAGAAAGGAAGCTATAGTTTGAGGTTGTCTTTGGTACAGAGACCAGGCAGCTGGACTTGCTCGCAGCATCAGTGAAAGGGAGAGAAATGAGTTCCCTAGGAGAGCTGTGAGGCCACAGGTCACAGTTTTGCCATTTCCTGTCCCAGAAAGAGAGCTGCCAGGGGTGGGGGTGGAAGGGGGTGGGGTAAGGGTGGGGTGGGATGCAGACCAGCCTGAGGGGGAGGGGCAGCTTCTGGCCTGCAATCTAATAAGAGACCTGGAGGTTATTTTGAATCTATGGTGGGATATATGTATATTGTGCAAATGGTAAATCATTTTACAAATAAGGAATCTGAATCTTCCTGGATTTTGATATCTGTAGTGGATCCATAGAACCAATAGTCTGTAGATACCAAGAGACCACTGTATAGCATTCTCCCTCCCTCTCTCCCTCCCTCCCTCCCTCCTTCTCTCCTTCCCTCCCTCCCTCCCTCTCTCCCTCCCTCCCTCCCTCCCTCTCTCCCTCCCTCCCTCCCTCTCTCACCCACCCCTGCCCAACTTTAAAAACTAGTCTTTATCAGTCCCTTCTTGACTTTTGGTCCATAGGTCCCAATGAACCTTGCTCCCACCTTCTTGGAAGGTCTCTGAGTCAGAAACTCCTTGTGCTGAACAAAATTGAAGGTTGTAACAATGTCTTACTTCTCCCAATGCTCTGCCTTTCTAAGGCCTCAACATGGCGGCCTTGAGCCTGGCTCCTGATAGAATCCTTCTGAAGGACGATCTCCTGTCAGCCTCCTCTCTGCCAATCTACCATCATTTTCTTTTATCTAACACCCTAGATGTCTTCCTACATTATCTTTTGAGAGCTTCGTGACTTTCTGTCCCCTGTTTAATACATTTGAGTCAATGTTTGAATGGATATAAGGTCTTTTTTTTCTCCCCCACACGGATGTCCAATTGTTCCAGAGCCATCTGCTAAAAACACTGTTTTCTTCAGTACATGACTTTATCTCTCATTAAAAGTTAGTAGTCATTATCTGATGGGTCTATTTCTGGCTGGTTACTCTGGTCCAGGTACACGTGTCTGTCCCTCCGCTAACACCTCAGTGACTTGATTCCTGCAGTGAAGTTTCCCATATTTGTTCTTCCCTTTCTGAGTCCAGAGAGCCACCCACTGTAGCATGGAACCAGCCCTGTGCTTTTCTTTCAGTATTTCAATGACTACTCGCTGAATCTTTTTCTTCTCCTAATAAACTTGAAGAAAAAAATTATTGATGGCAACAAGTTAGTTTGATACATTGTTTATACTTTTCTAAATTTATACCTAAATATTTCATTGAATACCTAAGTATTCTGGTTGGTTTTTGTTTTGTTTTGTTTTGTTTTATGTTACAGTAATTGGCATTCTGTTTCAAATTTTATGCGGCCATTGTATGAGAAAGTGATTGACTTAACATTTTTATTTGCTTATTGTTATTAGGGGTGTGTGTGTGTGACAGAGAGAGAGAGAGAGAGAGAGAGAGAGAGCGAGCATGCATGCCATAATGCATGTGTGGAAGTCAGAGGACAGCTTTGTGAGGTTGGTTTTCTACTCCCATCTTCACATGGGTTCCAGGATTTGAACTCAGATCACCTTTACCCACTGAACCATCTCACTGGCCTGTGATTGGCTTTTATATATTAGCTTTGGGTCTTGGAAAGTTACTTTAATTGTGTATTAGATCAAGAATGTTTTTCATTGTTGGTGTCTATTCAACTTCTTTATCATAGCCATGCAGGAGTCCATAAACAAAGGCAATTTTACTTTCCTTCCAGACCTGTGTTGTATTGCATTTTCTTGTCTTCATTAGCTGGGACTTCCTTTTGTGTTGTCCCAGTGTGGCCATGGAGAGGACTGAGGTAGGCAGTGTCCACAAAGATTGCCTCAGAGGGACAGGTAAGTAAAGCAGATTGAACTGACCAGCTGTTGTCAGTGACCAGGGTCTGTACAGGGATCACCTCTGAAGCATGGTGAGCCCTCAGGTCCAGGAACCCCGGTCCTCCCCTTGCCTTTCTGGGCCAAATCAGATGTTCCAGATAGCTCTACTGTAATGCGTGTGCTCTTTCTTTTCTGCCATGACACCTGCTCAACCTCTCTTTCATTTTGCCCTCACAGATCCGGACAAAGGACAGGGTCTTTGACAGCATCACTCACCTCATCAATTACCACCTTGAGAACAGCCTGCCCATTGTCTCTGCCGGGAGTGAGCTTTGTCTCCAGCAACCAGTGGAGAGGAAACCATGAGCTTGCCCAGCTCCCCAACCCCTATACCTTATGCCAGGTCAGGAGGACCTGGGCTCTGCTGATCTCAGCCTATGGAACCTGAGAAGGCAACTGTCTGTGGGCCCATCACCTTCAAAAGCCCCCCAGGGAGGTTTCCTTCAAGTTCAAATTTCATAAAATATGTTCGCCCGACTCAGATATGCGTATTAGAGATGTATATACCCACGCGTCCTGTACAAATGGCCCTGATATTTATATTTTTTAAGATCAAGAGAGATGTGAGACTAGTGCTCTATGCTGTATGTTTTTAGTGAGAGGCAAGTTTGACTGTTGTTGTTCTGGGAAAAATATCAACTAACCTGTTCTACTGGGAAATTTTGCTAGGAAGGTGTAACCTGCAGTTCTACATAATAAGCACAATTCAAGGCTAATGCAGGTGAGCTGGCAGCTCCAGGACAAACAGAAGTGTGAGAGAATACGGTAGCATGCTGCCCAAACATCTGCCCCTGCTGGTACAGCTTTGTGTGAGTGCTGGTTCTAGGCTGCAGCCTGGCTGGTGGATGGTGGAATCTCCTCCAGCCCTGGCTGGCTGGCTGCTGCCTCCCATTCCCTGAATTGATGCTGTGTGAGTGGGTTTTCTACCACAGGATGACCCACTGAATCTCCATTCCAAAAGTAGGCGGTACTCTGGCTCATTTGGGTCATGTTTCAGCACGGGGAACCATCCATCATTTTGACTTTGTGTGTGTGTGTGTGTGTATGTGTGTGTGTGTGTGTGTGTATTTGGGAGATTCATTTGAGGCCAAACATGATAGAAAATAAGACTTATGATATGTGATTGACAAGTGCTTCCTTGGTGTTCGTCAGCACACTGATATTGCGAATATCTGAGGATGTAAGATGGGCGTATTCTTGGTCTGTGTCTATCACAGGCTTTGTATGGAAGGTGCCAGTGAAGTGGCCTCCCACCTACCTCTCGTATTCCTTAGAACAAAAACCATGTGTAAGAGCCTCGTAAGGCCTGTACCAGCTTCGCCCAGATTTGAGCCTTGGAAACACACGCATACCGGCTGTTCTTCCCAGCTCCGTGTGTGCTTAGCCCTATGCTCCAGTCTTTGGAATCATGGACTGAGGAGTGGTGAGCCACCTTGTTCCCCCTCCACATTTTCTCAGTAGCCCCATGAAAAGGGATCATGCCCATGGCCCTCTGTCTTGTCTCTCTACCATCTCAGAAGCTGTTGTTTCATGGTGGGTGATACTATGTGTTTCAAAGCTGGCTATGTCTATGACTTCTAAAAAAATCGGGGCTGTGATCACCCTGTGACTCAACAAATATGAGCAGATGATACGTTTGTTGGTTGGTACCTCCTCATAGGACTGCATTCTGGGTGTTGGTCCCCGTGAGACCCCATATGGTAGCACCCCTGGCCAGTATAACAGGACTTTGTACGTTTTAGGGTTGTGTGATAAAAAATTGGATGTTTTTAAGAGGAATTAAGTCTCTCTGTGTGTGTTTGTATGTGTGTTGTACAGGAGTGTGTGGGTGGAGAGAGGAAGAGGAGAGAGAGAGAGAGAGAGAGAGAGAGAGAGGTGGTTCAGTGGTTAAGATCACTGGCTGCTCCTCCAGAGGACTCAAGTTCAATTCTCCGATCCCACATGGCAGCTCACAGCTGTCTGTAACTCGAGTCCCAGGAAATCAATCATCTTCTGGCCACTGTAGGCACCAAGTAGGCACATAATGCACTTACACACTTGCAAGCAAAACACTCAAACATATAAACATAAATAAATAGTATTTTAAAGAGAGTAGTTAAGGAAGACTAAATGCTGGGCAAATCAGGGTTTGGCATGGCTCTAACTGTGTGTGAGCCCCACTTTTGCTGCCTGGTAGTCAGTTGGGCGCTAACAAGTGAGGCTGGGTGGGGAAGATCTCAGGCTCTGTAGAATACCTCTTGGCAGTTTTTATCCCCTGGAGTGCCCACTGGGTCCAAGATGGCATTGGATCAGTCTTCTAGCATCGACTCTGAGGGTCCTGGTGCTTCCTGAGTGGTGTCGGGGACAGATGAAGCCCCAGAGAGGAGCTGGTAGCCCCTAGTTCAGGCTCTTGCCTTGTGACTACATGCATAAGCTTTGAGGTACCCTAAGAGTCACCCTGTGCTCTGTCCCCCAAGAGGCTGTGCCCTGTGCACACTTGTACAGGTCTTACTGCTCCTGTGTGTAGATGTATAGTACGTACAAAAAAATATATGAAATTATCCATTCTTGAATTCCCCACTTGTACACTGCTAAAATGAGTATGTTTGAGGCACTCATAAAGTGGTGCAGATCATGAGCACCACAGCATTTGCTCTACTTTCTTTCCCTCTTCAGGGAACTTAAAAAAAAAAAAAAAAAAGGAGTACTCAGAAACAGCTTTTCTGAAGTCAGTGTTGAGTTTGAGGGTAATAGGGTTTATAGGAATCGATATTTCTCTTTTCGATTTTAATCCAAAGTATGTAATTATTGTCTCAGATTAGAGGACTGGACTTGCACTTAGGGAAGTCTTTTAGACACAGGGCAGACTGCAGAGATTGTACTTGGCAGCCATGTTCTGGCCTGTGTTCCTTTTAAAGCATGTCAGAGTTCACGAGGGGTTTATCATTTCTTTCTACAAACACTGTGTATGTGATGGGACATTTCCCTCAAATCTCACTTACACATAGGGAAACTGAGGCTCACTTCAGGTCACATCGTAAGCTAACAGCAGAGCTGTTCTAGTCACTCAGCTTTTTCTGTACACAGGTGTGGCCTGCCTGTGGCTTGAGGCCAGGGTTTGGAGACAAACCCCAAAGACCCTCCTCCCTGAGCCCAAGCTCCTCCTCCCTTAGTTCCCAGACCATATCTGCCTGGGTAGGGCAGGGTTTCAGGCTGTGAAGGAGCAGCCCCTTCATAGCAACTCCTGTGCAGAACAGCACTCTATTGTGCATTCAGGGGTTTAGCTCCCAGGGCACAGTGGCTGAGTCTATGCCAGGCATGAAGGTGTGGCATGTGCCTGGATCCTATGCTCCTTTTTATGGGCACCCCACCACTCCGCCCAGAACTCTGCATCTATTAGTGGTGCGTAATGGGGTTCAGAAGCCTTAAAACAGCCCCTGTCTGCTCTTGCACAGTGGCTCTGAATCCCCTGCCAAATCCCTCCTTCCTGGGAGAATTAGCTGTGCTTCAGATTATCCTCTGCACTCTCGTGGGGCTGGTTGACCTCCCATGGGGCTATTCATTATGGTCTAGGTTGTCTCTGATTCTTGAATCTCCCTCCACCATAAGTGGGCAGTCTGCCAACAACACAGTCAAACGGCTCAATCTTTGACCTATACTTGTGTTACTATGGTGTCCCTTTTGTGCTTTAAGGACCAAGAGCTGGGTGCCTGCTCAGCTTTCATGAGCAGCTTTCTGTTACAGGCCATCTCAGATGGTGGACAGATGGGTTTATGCCAAGCAGGACACACATGGTAACTGCGAGGTTCTCCTAGCAACAGAGGCAGTTGTACGGGCAGGCCGTGAGAAACCACGAATGGAGGGCAAAGCTTAGGTTGAATGAATTCCCCAAAGCCCATGGGATTCAGGTCACAGCTGCCATGTGTCCAGGATCCATGTCCATCCTGGTGTCCTGAAGATGCCTCTCTTTCAAAGGGAAGATCTCTCCCATGATGACTTTAGACACTTGGGAGGCTTTCTTATGGGAGTGGCTATAGAGTGGACACCTCCATGCCACGTTAGACCCAGTACCACATTCTCTTCTTGTTGAAGAGAGCTGAGTTGAAACCCAACTTCCCCAAGACAGTGATGCAGCAGAGGCCACCCTGTGAAACAATGTGGGCTCTCTCTGAACAACAGATTCTGTGAAGCCATGACTTGTGCCACACCCCAGAGCTTCCCTCAAAGAGTGATGTGGAGAGATAAATATGTGAAGTGACTTCCTGGGACTCTTCACTCACAAAGCGTATCTCTCGTCTCCTCCATGGGTCCAAAGTGGCATGCCATCTATAAACAGCTTCTGTGGATGGTGACAGCCAGATTTTAAGTAGGAGGAGGATTGCATGGTTGCAAAAGAGACCATGTGCCCAGAAACATCTGTGATGCTAGTTCTTATGGAAAATGTGAAGTGTTTTTTTTTTTTTTTTTCTTTCAAGAAAGACAATATAGATGATAAACCCCACTCCTGGAACATATTACAAACATAGAAATTTTGGCCTTGTCTGGGGTAAAGGACAGGTATTTCCAAGATGTTTCAGCTGAAGGGGCCCTTGTATTTCAGCTGAAGAAATTGGATCTCAGTGGTCAATGGCTAGATCTAAAAAAGAATGCAGGACTTCCTAAGGTCTTTTGAGGCTCAGATATGTAGCTCACCCACATGGAAGCAACAGGCAATCCATTTTTCCTCATTCTTCACATTTCAAAGTACAGGAAAGAATGAGCCACTTGCCTGAGAGAGAGAGGATTTGTGGTTTGTAACTTAGCTGGTATTCTACCAACCGGAGCTGGGGGGGATTGGGGTACATATAGCTTACTTTGGAAATGATCCCAGAAGTCAAGAAGGAAGTAGCTGCTAAGGAATGATTACATTGTGGATCATGATTCCACCAAGGGTACATTGGGGGCATCTACTTGCTGCTGAGCCCCAGGAGCAGAACTGAACACACCCAGGGTAGCCAGTGGATGGGGCAGGGAGGAGCCCCGCCACACTCATTATGGATGGAAGGCTATCTCCAGGGATTTCTGTCCAGACCTGTGCAGACCTGTGCACGCTCTATGAGCTGGGACACCCTGGGGCAGAGGCTGGTATTTATAAAAATCAGTCTCAGAGCAGAAGGCAGACATTGAAGAACCAGGCTGCCTGGTCCACATATAGGGGCTCTGCCCCTTGAGCTCCTGACTCAGTAGGTCTAATGTGAGGATAGTTTGCATTTTCATCTTGACGACAGGCTAATGCCAAGGGTCTTGGCTTTGATGTTGACTGGTGGGTGAGTCTCCAGCCCTTCCTTGACTCTTACTGGTGGACTCCAACCCCACCCCCACCATTTATGAAGAAAATTTCACACCACTTCACATCATATTTCCCAGGCCCATGCTGTGAATTTTTAAATGGAGAATTATTAAGTACTTATAACTCCCTGCAACTGTGCCTGGCAGATAAAATGCCATCTGCCAGACAAGGTTTATTTATAATGGGGTTTATACATATTTATAAGTTTGCAAGCAACAAATGCACAGTTTTAAAACTGGCACATTTTATATCAGCTAGGAAAAATTGCAACTTTATACTAGGGCTTTCTGAGTGTGAACTGCATGTGTGTATTATACACATACCCAAGCTTTCCTTAGTGCAGATGGAATGTGCACCTCAGCATGTGTATGTCCAGACACAGATCAGTTCTGTGCTGGGTCTTTCTGTACTGAGCCTCTGGGGTTTTCTGACATGGACAACTGTATAGGAAAAATGGCACCAAGAGCTTGGTGATGATAGGCTTTCATTTGTAGACCCTCGGAGCGGCGTTCTGGGTGCCATGGGCTGTGAGACCATGGTACAAAAAGGGAAGGAGGGGTCTCACTGTGGGCCATGACAAAGGGAAAGCAAGCCAGGTGGGGCATTTCCATAATCCCAGCACTTGGGTGGTAAAGGCTAGTTCAGGGCCAACCTGGGCTACACGAGGCTGTGTCTCAACAGAACTGAACAGAAGGGTGGGGAGCAGCCAGCAGGAGACAAGGAAGAGGCAGGTGGTGGAGAAAAGGAAAAGAGATGAACAGCTGAAATACCCACAGACCCACATCCTTTCTTGACCCAGCCTGACTTGGCTTGCCAGCCTTCCTGACTACATTTGTACATTAGATCCTATGTAGCAGGCTCTGCAGGGGCTTGTGGGACAGAGAAGGAAACGTAAGGTGGATCTGTTCCTGTTTGTAATCTAATTGGAACCCCACCCCCAACACACACATGGGGAAGTGTGAGACCGTTGGAGTGGGGGGAGGCCTTAAAGGGTTGGTGTGCCCACATTCAGTATAGACCAAGGCTCAGGCTCAGGAATGAGCTGGGGACGCTGAAGTCTTTGAACAGTAGGTGGCGCTGTGGAGCCCTTTAGGAAGAAAAGGGCGCAAAAGTTCTAGTCGGCATCTTTCCTGGAAACTGCTGATGTCAGCAGGATCCTGGCGGGCAGGTTGAAAAGCATACCTTTCCTCACCCTGCATGCTCAGATGCCCTGGGGTAAGTGAGTCCCTGAGATCCCCAAACACACTCATGATTCCTCTCTTAGGGTGAAAGAGAAACCACAAGACATGAATAGCTTTATGTACCCACTGTACACAGAGGACCATGCCTATGGGGTGAATATGAAACCCGAGCACCCGAGGACGTACAGGTTCACACTGGAGGAAATTCCTTTACCACAACCAAAGTCACGCACAGTGGAGTCAAGCAACAGTACACAAGGCAGAGACGAGTAGAGTAACCAGTCTGGGGATGACGAGTTTCTTTTCTTCTTCTTCTTCTCCTTCTTCTTCTTCTTCTTCTTCTCCTCCTCCTCCTCCTCCTCTCCTCCTCCTCCTCCTCCTCCTCCTCCTCCTCCTCCTCCTCCTTCTTCTGTTTAACACTATGTGTGAGTTGCCAATTGAACGTTCTCTGTTAAACTGACTTTTGGATAGAACTTGTTTCTGAGTATTGTGAAATTATGTGAATTTCTTTGTGTTCAGAATGAAACATTTAATGTTCAAAGCCCTGGGATTAGGGGACAGCTCAGTGTAAATGTAATGTGTAACAAGGTATTGAATAGTTTTTCAAAGCATTCGGGTGGCCAATTATACATATTGATACATGAATATTTGAAATTTTTGTTTCTGTTAACTTTTGTGAAAACACCACCAGTTACTGTAACAGCAGTCTGTCTGGGAGTATGGCCAACCATCTCTTTCCACTTTGATACTGGAATGGAATTGGCTCTCTAAGTCACCTGTGAGGAGCAGAAATACAAAGCCAACTTTAAGTTTTCTAATATTTTTCTATGATAAAACTTAGGCAATTTGACAAACATTTAGAGTTCCCAAGAAATAAGAGGTGGAGGTGGTCAGTCAGCTTGGACTCCCTCACCTCCAGGGCCTCTTTAGAGAAATGGTGTTGCATGCCCTCCACCACGGTCCTGGCACACCACCGCCGAGCTTCTGGGATAACCAGGTAGAAGTGGCATATAACCTCCCTTCCCGATGGCCCATGTTTGGCAGGTGTCAGGCTAACCCTAGACCATGCTGCTCTTCTCGTTATTATTAGGTACTGCAACATGTGCCTTTATCATCGGGATGGCCACCCATGCACTTCTGATCCCAGAACAGCCCCTCTGGCCCTCTGGCCCTCTGGCCCTCTGGCCCTCTGGCCCTCTGGCCCTCTGGCTTAAACACTAAAACCATGTGGGTGACGAGGTTTTTGCATTTGTCCATATAGTCTCCAAAGCATGGAACCAGTGGTGTAATTAGACATTTTTCTATAAAATGCACCTTGTTACATTTCTGTGACCGGCTCTTTCCCAGCACACAGAATAACCACAGCTCAAAGATTGAGAGGAGCAACCATTTTTAAATAGTTAATTGTTTCAGTGACTATAGGTGTAAGTCTGTTGGCAATAAAGGCTACTGTGAAAAGCGTCTCGTTTGCGTGATGGAACTCGTGTCTGCATACAGAGGAGGGTACTAAAATACATTTGCAGAAGTCAGAGGAGAACTTGTGTTGTGGGGTCTCCTATCGTGTGGGCCCTGGGGATCAAACTCAGGCCATCAAGTTTGGTGGCAAGCAGCATTGCCTTCTGAGCCACTAGCTGGCCCTGGATCTTGTAATGCTTGCTTCATAGACAACAGGAGGACAGATTAAAGAAAATGGTGTTCTGTTTTTCCTCAGAGGGGAAAAAAGGGTAACTTGTCAGAAACACTTGAAAGATTCACGACAATTTTGTGATCTGTTAGATGGCCTTGGGCAGGTCAGAGGTGATAGACGGCGGGAAAGTGGAACTGGGGCCTTTTCACTACAAGTTATAACCAATGTCATCAACAGAACATCACACCAAATATGGGTCCTCTTTGTGTGGGATGCAGGGAAGTGGCTAAATCAGGGAGCCAGTTCAGCTGCTTGCTCGGTTGCTCATCTGCAGACCCTGGCAACTGAAGCCCGGTCTCTGGCTGGATGACATTTTTATTTTTTATTTTCTAATTCCTTCCCTACGAAGGGGCCATCGCCATTCTTCAAATCACAGGATCTGCTGGGCAGTGGCTCCCCGGGGATGCCCTGCGCCTATGGAAATGTCACACATGGCAATTTGTGCCTGTAATCCCTGCAGGAGGACACCTATCCTGGGGGCTTGCTGGCCAATCAATCTAGTCGAAGCAGATAGCTTCAGGTTCAGTGAGAATTGCTGCCTCAAAAGACAAAAACATTGAAGAGCAATAGAGAAAGACATCCAACATCAACCTCTGGCCTCTACTGCACATGTGTATACACACACACACACACACACACACACACACATCACCACCACCAGCAGCAGCAGCAGCAGCAGCAGCATCTACCTAGACCTATATCAGTAGCATCCAGTACGCTAAAGCTTCAATCTAACATTATCTACAGATGGGCCTGGGAAATAAAGGGACTCAGTGATTGGGTTTCTAAATGTGGTTTATGGCTTATTCCTGAAAAGCTGTGAGACCAGGTACTAGGAGGGAAGCAAGCCCACCCCGCTACACCCCCTGAGTGTCTATTGTCAAACAACAGAACGTACCATACAGACCTCCAGAATGGGCTTATATAAAGACATTTGGTTTTATTTATTATTAACAAACATAAACTACAAGTAGTAAAGGTCACTCACTAACATGGGTGGGCCTCAGGGTCTCTGGTTGTCACTTGTTTCTGACCTTTGGGGTGAGGGTTTGGGTGCACTCAATGTCTCAATGCTGTCTCGGTGGATAGCTCAGGAAAGGAGTGCATACTGGCATCACGACAGATGGATCCATTTGGCATACATCAAGTGAGTGCAATTAGGTTTCAGTGTATTTTTATTTTCAGTTGCTTGGCAGTCTGTCATGCTACAAATGTCACCTCCTAGCTGGGAATGGTGGGCATGGCCCTCTACAAGGGCCATTGAAAGAAAGCAGACCTAGGAGGATATGGAGAAGTCATGGTCATGTACAATGTGTTATTAATATCAGTGACCCAGATCCATGGCCTCAAAGCATTGCAATCATGAAAGAGCATGTCCACAAACCCCATTCTTTTTCCACCTCATCTCCCCTACACACTGTCCTGTTATTTATTTTTCCTCAACCCAGCACTTGCATGCTTTTCTTTTCCAGAAATGCCTTAGGTTTTGTCAACACCGTGACGAGAGAATGAGTTATTTTCTCGGTGACATAGAGAAGAGGCAGGCCAAGGATCCAGCAGAATTTCTTGGCAGCTATCTATCTCTACCAGGAGAGACACAAAAGGGAAGTCTATAGTTAGTCAGACCATGGTTACCTAGGACCCAGGGAAATGTTCCTAAGCAAGAGCAAATGCCATCAGGTAGCCACCAAGAGAAAAAAAAATCAGCTTCGTGGGTGTGTAAAGGCTGCTCTTCCAGGGTTCATAAGGCAATGGTCTCTGATGCTAATCAACTTATGGGGAGCTCTGACTTGAAGTTTCCCCAAGTAAGAGTCCTTCTGAAGGCTGTTCTGGGAGCAGGGGTGCTGGCTACTCCATCTAATGCACCCACTTTTCATCTGTGTGTCCCATGGTTGGAGTCCTTGGGGAGGGGATGTTCGGAGGAGCCTTCTGAGCATTTTCTTTACAAGATGGACAAAGGAAGGCAGGTCCAAGCGGTGGAGAGTGGATGGAGTGTCCATCATAAGGGAATGGTTCTCTCTAAAGAGTGCACCAATAACCACATCATGCCTCCCAGCCTGGCGGATTCCTCTCACTGAATGGTCCTGGTCAGGGTCCATAATTGAGGGAGTTGAGAAGCTTTGCTGACAGCTCCAGCTCCTTGCCAGCAAAAGGTGACAACAAAGAGGACGACTGGCCTCAAGCTTCTCTATATAGACTTGAACACAGTACCATACAGATGAACGGCTGGCTTGTGAACGTCACTGCTGGGAACTGTCTATACGCAGCAGACTGACTGCAGTCCCCTGGAAAGGTGACCCACGGTGGAGAGCACCTTGCCTCTCCTTATGGGCTCTTCCTTTAATGATACCAGCATTCCAAGAAATCCCGGTTGGCTTTTTCTGTGGTTTTCAGAAATGCCTCAATGATCACATAATTTGGCTTCCAGATGTACTTAAGCTTATGCAAGGGACCCAAGAGAGAGGGACACAGGTATGTAAGGGTAAGACCCACACACCTGGGCTGCTCTTGGGTGAGACCTTTGAGAATACAGAATACTTTAGTAACTTTTCACAGTTGTGAGCTAGGATACCCGTGCAAGGGCACCGGGAAGGACACATTACCTTGTCACATGCTGAACCTGGTACAGCAGTGCGGGCAGGTTTGGACCGACTGTTATACAATGTGTGGAACTGATACTTTGTAATGGACTCCACCTGGGAAAACCTGGCGCACTGTACAACACATCAATGGACAAACACATATACGAGCACCCATTCTATGAAAAATGTATGTAGTGTGAAAATAGGAAGACATTATCCCAATGCATATGTGCATAGCACATCACCACCTGCCCTCCCTGGACCAGGGAAAGCGGCATCCAAAGGCAGGGGACAATGTCAGCAGCTTGGTACATTCAGAAGGATAGAGCCCGCAACAGATAAGGCACATCCATGTCCAGGCTGAAATGTGTTGGTGACTCTTTGGGTCTCCTCCTCAGCAGATGCCACACAGTCTGCCCACATCAAGCAGACCTCCAAAGTCAAGATCTCTAAGGCCCCACGTGGAAGTAATGCATGCAATAAATAGTTGTGGCCGCAGAGCTTGTCCTGTGGAGGCCGTCACTTGCAGAGGACCCCATTCTGAAGCGACCTGCTTTTGTCAATGATGCAGGAAGAGGTAGCCACGTGGGGCAGGTCTTCCTTGACCTTTGGAGAGTGGCTACTGTTGTTACTGGAGCTTGATTTACTTCTGCTTGGGTCGAGAGCAGGCTGCATGGGTGAGGCCTGAGTCCCCTTGCCCTTGACCAGACAGCCGCACACCAACCGGAAGAAGGCACGCCGCATCTCTTTGCTGGCCAGCGTGTAGATGACAGGGTTCATGGCTGAGTTGAGGACAGCCAGCATGATGAACCACTGACTCTTGAGGAGGATGGAGCACTCCTTCGCCCTGCAGGCCACGTCGATGAGGAAGAGGATGAAAAGGGGGGACCAACAGGCGATGAACACGCTCACCACTATCACTACGGTCCGCAGAAGGGCCATGGATCTCTCGGAATTGTGGTTGGCCACCCTGCGGCTGCTGGACTTGACCAGGAAGTAGATGCGTGCATACAAGATGACAATGGTCACCAGAATGGCAGTGAAGATGCTAATGAGGAAGGCAATGTATTTCTTGGAGTAGAGGGGCAAGATGGTAGAGCAGTCGGGGAAGTTCTCCAGACAGTTCCAGCCAAGGATGGGCAGGGCACCCAGCGAGAAGGCAATTAGCCAGCACATCCCAATCAGAAGGAACACGCGGTGCTTCTTGTTGGCATCATACGGCCTCATCTTGATCATGGTCAGGTGCCGCTCAATAGCAATGGCCAATAAGCTGCAGGTGGATGCGCCCAGGGCTACGAACATACTGCCCTCTCTAAGGAACCACACTGTTGGAGACAGGCTGAACGTTTTCTTGCCGGACATAAGAATATTGACCTTGTAGGCTATGCCGGCCAGCAGGTCGCAAAGAGCCAAGTTGCCGATAAAAAAGTACATGCGGTTGTGAAATTTATTGTTTTTCCAGATGGCAATCAAAACCATCAGGTTCTCCAAGACGATGAAGCTACAGGTGACCAAGAAGAGGATGGTGGTGATGAGGGTGCCACTCTCAGGGGAGTCCCGCAGTCTGTCTGCCAGCTTCCCCACGTAATCGTAATGTTCCCGGAGAGTATCATTCCCCAAGACTGGCTGGTGGCCCTGCGCATGCGTGGTTGCCATGACTTCCTATAGACAGATGGTTACCTCAACAGTCCACGAGAGGGCGCGCCAGGAACGTTCATTTCAGGGAACAATTGGGATAGTGGCGGTGGGTTCCTGAAGGCTTGCAGGCCTGACTGCAGGAAGAGTATTGAAAATAGGCTCTGTAAGGAGATGAAAGTAGAAGCAGTTTTGGATCAAGTGATCACCATTCAGCAACCCTAAGTGTGGAAAATGCTAACGCATATGGAGGGCTGATGTGCAGGAGATGCTTGGAACATAGGCCAAGTCTCCAAGATAGAAACCAGGGAAAGCTGTTAGGGCCTGGAGCTGTCAAAGAAGAAACCTCAGAGTGCGAATCTGTGAATCTGTAACCGCAGCAGACACGAGCAAGCTTCCACTTGGAAATCTCCAGGCACCAGGAGATACTGAGTTACTTCTCACCCACCACGTGGGAGCTGGTAATTACTATTCCCAGCTGTGGAGGGAATCAGATTTTTCTCAGGATGAGGAAAAGGGCGGGAGGAAGGGAAAGAAGGAAGGAGGGAGAGGAGGATGAAAGGGAGGAAAAGAGGGGTGAAGAAAACCAGAACACAGTAGGAAAAATGGTGTCCGAAGGACATCTGGGTCCTTGATGAAGTTTGGAGCAGCACCGTGAGAAGCGCCCCATACTTCCTTGGGATATTCCCTTGGGGTCTGGATGGGCCTTTGGCCCACCTGGCAGAGAGCCCTACAGCCTGACCACAAAGGGAGGGCAGGAAGAGCAGCCTGAACCTGGGCAAGAACCCTTCGGCCACTGCACTGAGCAGAGCCCAGGGAGGAAAGACTGCAAACTGAGGTTAAAGGAAGAAAGGACAGGGACTGGTAATGACGTGAACTTTGAGTGTGACTTGAAAGGCAGAAGTCTGGGCTGGAGTATGAATTAGCATATTTACAATGCCTGGGACTAGAAGAAAGGTGATACTTGGGATTGCTGTGAAGGTCTTGAGTGCAAACACCAGACCCTGAAAAAAATAAGTGTGTGTGTGTGTGTGTCTGTCTGTCTGTGTGTATGTGTGCATGCATGGGTGTGTATGTGTGCATGCATGTGTGTGTGCATGCATGTGTATGTGTGCCTGAATGTGTATGTGTGCACACATGTGTGTGTGTGTGTGAAAGAGAGAATAAGCATATGTGTCTGTGATACAAATGCATGCACATGAGTTCCCATGTGTGTAACTGAACTTGACGCACACTCATGCAGCCACATTGGCTGGCCATTGAGCTCCAGGGAATCCTCCTGTCTACCTGCCCACAACACTAGGATTACTGATGCATGCCACCAACCTAGCTTTCTACCTGCGTGCTGGGGGTCCTGAACTCAAGTTTTCCTTCAGGCTTGCATGGCAAGCACTTCACCAACCAAGCCGTCTCCCCAGGCCTGCCCATTGGGCCGTGGATGTGTTAACCTGGCTTATGACTCATCTCCATCCACTTCCATGATTCTGGTGCTCAGCTGAACAGCTGTGAAGGCAATGCTTGGTATACATGGGCTTGCCATTTATTTTTTATTGTAGTCGACATACGTAGTTTGTACATCTTTGTGGGTGTGGCATGGTGACAGATGCATACTGTTGTCAGTGATGATCACAGCATAGCCATTAGCATTCTCGACTTCTTAAACATTTGCAAATTTGAAGCCCCTATCTTTGCGTTCTTCATCAGGGTGAAAGCAAGCCAACTGCCCATGCTGCAGAGCTCTAGAACTGAGTCCTCTGTCCAACTGGGCTTTACCTCTTTCTGTTCCTTTCAACCCCCTCTCTATGCTCACTTATTTTAAATTAAAGTTACCAGATTCTTAAATATCTAATGAGGTCCAAGTGAGGTGAGTTGAAAATAGCCCACTTTGAGTACCCGCTGAGGATTTATTCACAGTGTTTAAGCTCCAGGCCTAAATTTGGTTCTAGACCCATGGACCAACAGAGCGGGGCTCACCCACAACCAGGAGTTTTTTTCCAACAGGGACTTTAATCCCTGAAGGATACCAGAGATTTCTCTATAGATGATACTATAGGTCTGAGAAGAGAAAATGACTCCTAGGGGTCTCTGCACCCCTGAGACTCCCTGGGTTTTGTGTAAGCCTCTTCTTTCTCCATCACTGGGGAGGCCTTATCGTTGGTGACACTGGAAAGAGGAGTCTGTGGCTTCTCAGCAGAGGAATCTCCTAGTTTCCTGGCCTTTGGAAACATCTGCTATTCTAGAATTCCCAGGAACTATCTAAGTTGATGTCTACATTCTACCTGGACCTGCCCTTGGCCTAGTCCAACTATTTGAGCTGCCTGGGACCATGGAGGGCTTGAGTCAAGGTCAGCCTGAGTGCTGCTGGCTGGTGGAACTTTTACCCTGCCTTCTTTTAACTTCAGAGAGTGGCTCTGAGGATGAGACACTGGCGATAAAGTGAGGGCTTATAAGTTCAGGAGCCCTGTCATCCATTGAGCCTCCTCAAGTCTACAAGTCTCTTCTTCTTCCTCCTCCTCCTCCTCCTCTTCCTCCTCTTCTTACTCTTCCTCCTTCTCCTCCTCTTCCTCTTCTTCCTCCTCTCCTTCTATTTTTATTATTATTATTATTATTATTATTATTATTATTATTATTATTATTATCAGAGAGTACCATGTAACCTAACTTGACCCAGGAGTTGCTAGGATAATCTTGAACTTCTGACCCACCATGCCTCTGCCTCCTAAGTGCTGAGATTACAAGTTTGAACCACCATGCTGCTTCATGCAGGGCGGGGGGATTGAACTCAAAGCCTCTCTGCTGCTAAGCAAACACTCTAACTGAGCTATATACACTCCCAGCCCACGCCTCCTGCTTTTAGTTTAAATCTCATCTGTCTGTCACACCCCAAGTCACATTCTGCTCATCCTGTGGCGCCGTCTAGGGGCAGGCCAGCCCCCATGACCTTTCCTCAAGGCTGTCATCACTTTAAGGAAAATCTTGCAAAAGCTCTCATTAGAAGACTAGAAATCATGAGCAGCCACAGTGTTCAGAGATGCAACAACATACCGGACAAATGCAATGTATGAAAAGAGGGGTTTATCTGGCTCCCAGTTCAAGGGTGCAGTCTACCACAGTGGGGAAGGCATGGCGGTGGGAGCTGCAGGTGGCTGGTCACACTGCGCTCCCAGTCAGGAAGCTAGAGAGAGAGATGAATGCTGGTGGTCAGCTGGCCTTCTCCGGTTTGTTTGTTTGTTTGTTTGTTTTAACTTTTACTTATTTAATGTATAAGTGCTCCGCCTGCCTGAAGAGTGCATCTGATCCCATACAATGGTTGTGAGCCACCATGTGGATGCTGGGAATTGAACTCAGGACCTCTGGAAGAGTGGCCAATGCTCTTAACTGCTGAGCCATCTCTCTAGCCCTGAGTTCTTTGTTTTTAGTTCAGTCCTGGATCCCACCCAATGGGATGGTCCTGCCCACACATTTCAATTAACCTGATCTAGAAAGTAGATCATGCCCAGATTTGTTTCTGTGCTGATTCTACATGTCATCAAGTTGATAGTTAAGATTAGACACCAAAGGCAGGAAAAGCCATCATGATGATCAGTGTCCATCCTCAAGTCCTTGGGTGCCATCCCCAGGTACAACAGCTGGCCAGGGGCCTTCCCCACTTACAGAGTGTGTCTGTCATTTCCTACAGATGCTGGAGGAACCACCCCATGCTATGCTCTGTCCCTGCCTTGTGGATGCCCAGGTTTGTTTTCAAATAGCACTGCATTGCCTGCTCTGCCATCAGGGGTTTCAGTCCTGAAAACAGATAGACAACATCCGAAGACCAAGTTCACAACACTGGTAAAAACTGAAGTTTCCCTCCAGGTTTCTTGTTTTAGGGAAGATGAGTGAACTTAAATTAGCCTTTGTGTGTACATGTGTGTACATGTGTGTACATGTGCCTGTGTGGAAGTCACAGGTGTTGCTCCTTAGATGCTGTCTACCTTGGGTTTGTTGTGGTTATGTTTGTTGTTCATGTGTTTTGAGGCAGGGTCTCTCACTGGCCTGGAACTTGTCCAGTAAACTTGACTGGCTGGCCAACAGGCCCCAGGGATGCTCCTGTCTCTGTCTCTCCAGTGTTGGGATTACAAACATGCATCACCACACCCTGCTTTTTCACATGAGCTCTGAGGATTGAACCCAGGTCCTCCTGCTTGAGCACTTTTCCGACTGAGCCATCTTCCCATCCCTCGTGCTGAGCTTGTACCAGCTCAGATTGTTTCCAGTGTCTCACTTTCCCACCCTCCCACAGCACTTGACACACCTCCCTTCTCCCTGGGAAGTTCGACCTTTTGCCTCTAGCGTGAGCAGAAGGGAAGAGAGCCCCTCTAAATCAGGCAGATCTGATCTCAACCGGTGGGTTGTGACCCTTTGGCAAACTTCTGTCTCTGAAAACCTGTATATTATGATCCCTAACAGTAGCGAATGTCAGTTATGAAGTAGCAAGGGAAGTAACTTTACGGGGGGTGGGGGGGTCACCACAACAGGAGGAACCGGGTTAAATGACTATAGCATTAGGAAGGTTGAAGACCACTGCTCCAGAGGGAACAGAGGTGGAGAAAGGCAGGGCTCTCTGCAGGAGCACATCATTTTTATTTTCTTCCCCAATAGAAGAGTGAGCAAGCAAAGCAAAAGAAAAAAATGGTGAAGAGTGAGGCAGACACCAGCAATTAAATAACCACAATGAAAATGATAGCAGATGCGCCAGGACTTGTGGAGGCCAAGCCTGCAAGCTAGCCTACTATGCTGCTAAAGCCTGGACCACAGTTCCCCTTAATTAAAACTCATCTCTTGAGCAGCAGAGATTTGATAGGGCATCTTTTGTTAGATACCATTCTGGTTCTCCGCATTTGCAGCTTGAAGCTATCTGGCTCTTTGGGACCTAAACATATATTTTTTTTTCCTGGTTTATCAAGTTGTAAAGCTGATTACATCCTGAGAGCTAAGTCCTGGGCTAAACACCAGATTGATTTTGGATACATCTAGATATCACTTCGTGGTCAGAAGCAGGTCACAGGAGTCCTTCCCTCTGTTTAGAAGGGGTGCCCCTTGCAGGCCTCCACTATGCTAAAAGAGAGCCTCAGCCGCAGGTGTCAGTGAGCTCAGGCTCAGGGCTAGGTGAGGTGTTTCAGTACTGTCACCAAATGAATGTACCAGGAAGCCAGCCTGACTCACCACACAGACAACCCAACACTCTTGGGACCAGCACTCAGATCAGCAACAGGCCACCAAGGGTCTCTGCTGGTCACTACTGTCACTCAGCATGTCCACTGTCTGGGTTTCTCACCCCCAGTGAATTTATCCCGTTTCTTCCAGTATGTAAATGAACCCATGGGACACCCTGCCTCTGGCAAGTAACCATACTTGTGGATGCAGCCGAACCTTGCTTGCTCTTCACTCATTTCTGCATAGCACCCTCTATGGGTCTGATTTACAGACGAGGACAATGTCTCTCATGGCCGAGGGTTGTTTCTCACACATTCTTTTGGTGAACAGGTACCTGCATCTTTGCAGGCCACCCTTGCTTTCTAAGGGGCACATTGGTGTAAAGGGTGACCATGACCTAGAAGCACTGGTCTCTCTGACAGTAGCTGTCCAGCTAGGCCTGTAAAATAGGTATTTTTTGGGGGGTCAAGGTGTCCCCACTGAAGATAAGGGAGATGCAGGGGGCAGTTTTTCGTTGGGCGTCAGGGAAGGGATGAAATCTGGCAATGACATTGTAATTTGGACTGCTGATCCATTTCCTTTGGGATAGAAGGGAGCTCTTGGGTGGGAGAGACAGTTCAGAGAGCAAAGCTCCTTCTATATAGGCTGAGGGCCTGGGTTTGAATCCCCAGATGGCATGTAAAGTCAGGCATGTTAGTGTACTTCTGTAATCCCAGCATTCCCACATAACATGGGAGGCAGAGGCAGAAGGATGCCCAGATTTGCTAGCAGACAGGCCAGCTAACCTGGTGTACAACGCAATAAATAACAAAGGAGACCCTGTCTCAAAGAAAGGCAAGGACTGATACCTGAGGTTATCCTGTAACCTCCATACACACACTGGCATATGTAAGCATCTGCATTCACACACACACACACACACACACACACACACACACACACATGAGTGTGCCCCCTCCCGACATGCACACACACATGCACGCAGACACATGGGATTATTTTTTTAAGAAGTCTAATGTTGAGATTGTGGTAACACAGAGACTACTTTGTGTGTCTTCCAAAATCTGAGGCATATTCTGGAGACAGACTGGTCCCACTGAGCTCTAGAGTAGAGGGCTCCCTCAGCAGCACTGGTCTCCTCAGCACAGGCTCGTAGGCAGCCCCTTGCCTGTGTTCATCAGTACTCCCAAGGTTTGATTACCAAGCACTCTGACATCCCCAGCAGACTCCTCCTCCCCTCTCCTGGCCCCACTCTGATCTGATGGGGACTGAACTGGGAACCACTGTCCACATCTGAGTTGTCCTTGCCCCCGTCACCTGAGTCTTCTGGCTTTGGCCTCACAACACTAGGCTTGCAAAGCTTTCCTTGAGGCACTCTGACACCACACATATTTTCTTTTTGCCAAGAAGGAAGGAGAAGCCTTGACCAAATGGCTCAGTGGTGGGTGACCCTACATGAGACCCCGCCAATATTAGGCATGCCTGCCCTCCCCCCTGTCCAAAAGCAGCTTCCCTTGGGAGAAGCAGGCCTGGGAGAGGGGTCCGATAGATTCCAGATGTGCCTTCTACACTAGCGACTCACTTTCTCCATGTGTCGGTTTAAAAAGTAAACAAACTATATAAAGAAGGGAAAGGAGGGAAAATACCTCCGCTGTCCTTCTTATTCTTCTTACCACCACCCCTCCCCCACCTCTTTCTCAAAAATCTCAGAGAAAAAGACATCTCCCTTCGTCAGAGGAAGGACTCCTTCCAGAATCGTCAATGATCTCATCCTCCGAACTGAATTAAAGCATTCAGTATTTGACAGGGAATAACATTTCTTGAAAAGCCAGAGGGTTTTTTTGTAGTTGTTGTTGTGGGGTTTTTTTTTTTGTTTGTTTGTTTGTTTTTTTGTTTTTTGTTTTCATTTAAAAGAACCAAGAAATGACATAACCAGAGAGCCAGTTCATGGCTCCCACTCCTGGAGAGTTCTTTAGCTCGTGAGTCCTCTAAGTCTGGTTTGCTGCCTGGACCTTACTCTGCCTCCACAGACAGTTCAGGGCAGAAGGAAGGCTTCACTCCCACAGCCTCCCACCTTGGGCATGCTGAGCTAGGGTCATCGGTGAAGCACCCTGAGAGACAAAGGTTACAGATGAAAGCCAGGAAAGGCTCCCTGTTTCTCCTCCTCTTCTTCCTTCAGGCGTGGACACAAGTGCCTCAGCCGTCCTGCTCTCTGCTGTACGTGTCCTTCTCATTAGCAAACAAGATGATACACAAATCCGGATGCGGACCAAGAAACCCCAGATATGGAGGTCATGTCCCAAGAACATTGGGTGCCCTGTGAACATCTTGTGAGTCAAACTTGTCTGTAGAAAGGCATCGGATCGTGGATGCGAGAACTAACTTTGTTTTCTCCTTTGCCTGCTGGTCAGGCTTTTCAAAATCTCCCTACAGTGCCTGTTCCCAAAAGGACAGGGGACCAACTTACTGCCAAGCTTTCCAGAAAAATGAATGTAGAAATGTGGAAATCACTTCCATCAGGAAGCTAACCATACGTGCAAACATGAGATGTCTCACCCAGGAAATCCATCCCGGTCACTTCATGTCACATCTAGTCCCCACAATAGCATGTGACTTCTGAATGGACATAGGGGGAAACTGAGGTTCTTAATGGCAGAGCCTGGCTAGGCTGGAGGTGAAACATCTGTCCAGCCCATCCCTTCAGGGATAAGGTTTTTATGACTTGGTCACTTGTCATAGGTCCCTTAACTAGGAGGTGCTAAGAGCCTCTTGGTGTCTTCACAGCTGAATTGCTTGTAGCTACTGGCATTCCAATGGGAGCTTGGGTGGAATGTTTAGGTAACTCTAAAGACTGGGCAATGGAAGGATATTCAAATCTAAGGATCACCATCAGCCTGCTGAGCACCTCTTCCAAGCGCTTGTGGGAAAGAACCCTTTTAGAACACTATAACGTGGATCCAAAATTGGTAAACAAGGACTCGTGAGGGTAGGCGTGACGATAAGATTCAAGGGACCCCAATCCCAGCTAACACAAACAGCTTGCTCAAGATCGGCCTTCTGACTTTGAAGGAAACGGAGTTCAGCTTCTGCAAGGGGACCCCAAGATTTCCTAACTTACGACACACTCAACGGTTTATTGTTCTTGTAACCAAAAACATACCCATAAACTGTAGGCGTTGAGGAAGAAATCTGTGTAACAAAGTATCATGCTTTCCAGATAAAGGACCAGTCCCTGATTCCTGGGAAGCAGGGCATCAGGACAGTACCTAAAGCTTCACAGGAAATGGGAGTTCCTATATCCAAATATGGTAGAGAACCAGGAGGCTCTCGGTATGTTGAGTGTGTGTGTGTGTGTGTGTGTGTGTGTGTAGAGCAAATGGCATCAGGGAGATGCTAGGTGGTTATAATGTCCTTCTTCCCAAATGGTGGTGGGGGCTTCCTAAGGACAGGCTCTGCAGGTGGACCCTCTGATGTATGTGGGCAGACTGACACTGACCGGATGTGGGCATCTGCCAGTCTACAGATAGGAAGATCCAATGTGGGGGTCTATGGCAACCCAATACTCACCTCAGCACTGAGCTCTGTACCCTTTAAGAAGCTTACAGATCTAGATTCCTCCACAGCTACCCAAATAGAGTGCCTGCACACACACACACACACACACACACACACCACCACCACCACCATCACCACCACCACCACCACCACCACCATCACCACCACCACCACCACCTCAACCACCAACACCACCACCACCACCATCACCACCACCACCACCACCACCACCTCAACCACCACCACCACCACCACCACCACCACCACCACCACCACCACCACCTCAACCAAACAGCCCTGACCACAGCCACCACTTGCCAGGCATTTACCTGCACTATGTAACCCTTTGCTTCACTTTCTAGTCTAGGGATTCTGTTCTCTTGACCCTGTCTGTCTGGCTTTCGTCTATGAAGGACAGAACTTTGAACAGATAAATTTTTGTAGGTAGTGATATGCAATACCAGAGACTTCTGTCTGCAGATTTTAGAATGAGTGACTCTGGAGGCTTTGGAGGAGGCAGGTGCCACAGGGAAGAAGAGTCTTCCCTCTCTGCTCAGGATGTTACGCATACCTTACTGTGGTGTTCAAAGCAAACTATTCCCTTATGACAGCTGACAAGAAACCCCTCTTACATTAAATCTAAGGAATATGGCATCAGGATTGTTCAAGGCCAGAGAGACAGGGACAGAGATACAGGCACATGGGTAATGGCCACCCTTTTCTTCTACCTCAGTTAAGAAAGAATGACACACAAATTTTCCCTGGGAGCCTCATTATCGCTTTGCAGGCAGCTTGTCCACTAGCGCCAAGCCTGACACTCCTTCCTAATTGCCTAGTTTGAGAAGTGCTAAGAAAACTGGAATTTTGTAGCTAATAAAACTTAAAAGAATGATTTACTTTCTCCTAGAGGGAAAAACCACAGCCATTCTCAGTGCCCAGGTTTTCTTCTCATGAGGATGTCTAACTTCTTAATTAGCCAAGTAAAGCACGGATCTTTCCCTTGGAGAACCTGCTCACTCGGCTCAGGGTTTACAAAGACATTTTAAAAGCCCTGACTGTTATTTAAAAGAATACTAACCCTCTCCACTAGCTCCAACAGGCGGCTATGTCCTGCTCTGGTTATGAATGGCCCGGAGAACAGGAGGGGCTGCCAAAGCGAGGCACTCGCGAGCCCAAATCACTGTGGTGCCCCGAATTGGTTGAAATTTTATCCAAAAAGTGGTTCGGGTAGACCCCCAGCTGCTCAACCCGCGACTCTGGTTTGTGCAACCCCCGGATCCGGTCTCGCCGCTCACCTCGTTCTGCAAGGCGCATCTGGGCTGGTTGCATGCTGCCGTGTCTCAGCTAAGACTCCAGTCTAGGGGCTCCTCCGGAGGTCGCTCGTGGCCTCAGGTTTCTCTCTTACTAGGCTTGTCCAGCCACCTCGCTCAGCACCCGGACCTTGTCGCCTGCCCCTGAAGTTGTTCGCCCAGACTCTGCCCCAGAGGATCCGATGGCAAACTTTTGCCACTGCCCTCCGGGGCGGGGCCCAGAGTCACCCCGCCTCCTGCCGCCCCTAACCCAAGCTTCAGAGCTTCAACTCGCTGGTCCCTAGATACACCCGGGTTCCCAGCCACGTCCCCGCCTCAGGCCACGTCCCCGCCCAGTCTCTCTGCTAGTCTGTTGTATCTGCGCTGTCTGGACTCACGGACCCTGGCTGGGGCTCTTCAACCCTCCGGGTTCCCTCTGCATTCCCTCTGCTCCTATTCCTTCACCGATCACCACCACCCACCCCCCCGCCCCCAAACCTGGAACCTGACCCCAAGGTCCTGCGTCTCTCCCGCTAATTTTAAGCGTTCCAAGACCCAGCAGCTGCAGATACCGAACCGGGTGCATAGCTGGGATTGGGTAGACATCCTCCTAGGTGGCCCAAGGATTTGAGCGGATTCTTATTAATACTGTTACCTCGAGATGACTAGTGTTAACTATACCATCTTTAACCTGAAATTAACCGACTACCAGTTTGAGCTGGTAAGCTAAGCCCCCTGCCCCTCCGGACTCCTGCCCCTGTCCCCATTCCTTCCCGAGCTGCTGCAAGGCAGAGACTCCAACCTCTTGTGCATTTCAGGTCCTGACTCCTGTGTCTTGTCTACCGTAGTTAACCGCACCCCAGTCTACTTCTGCGCTCTGGGCAAGCCTCACCGGCCATGTGGGGAGAAATGAGAATCTTTGGGGGGAACCGCATGCATGATTGTCAGTTACAACGGAAATGCAAAAGATCTCCAGACCAGCTTGGTGAAGGAGAGGGGAGAGGAAGCAGAACATGGCTAAATTCCTGAGCAGGCAGGGTCCAGGCCCACGTTACCTTTTCTCGGGTTCTTTCTTGCCTACAGAAGATGAATTTGCTGCGTTCTTGGGGTTCATCTGGCATGTAAAGGCAGCCCTTGGCTGATTTGGGTCTTCTCTGTAGCCTGGTGAAAAGCACAAGCCCTCTGGGTCACAAGCCAGGCTGCAAAGCTTCAGCTGCCTTGGCTGCTCAGAAGCAGCATGATTCCCCTGAGCTCTGGTCCTACTTGCCTAGCCTTCCAAATTTGCCTAGTGTCTTAGACACAGCTGGGAAAAGCTCGTTCTCTCCCCCAGTGCCATGAGCATGAGCATGTCTCAGTGTGCTCTGACAGCGTACAGTTAAAGAAGGAAGAGGTGGCCGCAGTAGAAGATGCTCTGTAGCTGTTTCTGCAGCCACTTCCTGAGGCCAGGGTAACAGCACAGTTTCTTGGTCACTGGGTCTAACCCCACAAAAATGCCTGGTGCTCTAGCTGATTCCCACTGTGTCACCATCACTGCCCCAGCTGGTGGAGGTGTGTTTTCACAGCATCTGTATCTCCATTCCCCAAGTAAATGGTCCTCTGGATAGAGCGGGATGAGCCTGAGTCTCTAGGACAGTTCCTCCAGCCTCAGACATCAGACTCCAACAGCTTGAGAGGTACCAGGGCTCTTACTGCTAACGACAGTCTTTCCTAAGAGCAGCTCCATCCACAGCATCTCTGTGGTGTCCCTGAAACCTGTCTCTCAGTGAGGCTCTTTTCCCTCAAAGTTTCTTAGCCATCTTCCCAGTCCAGGCCTTCTTTCTGATGGAGCCCCTCCCTCGTTGTGATGTCTGTTTTGATGGAGGCTCTAGCTCTGACTGCTGTGATGGAGACCTTCCTCTGTGGACCATGCTAGGGACATTACCCCTTCTGCTGTTCTGTATCTGGACTCAGACACTCAGCTCTCATGGTGGGTCTCTAGGTCCATAGAACCTATTACAGGCAGATTTCTCTGAGTGCATCTTTCCTTGTGTATTGCTGGCTGATGAGAGAAAACCAGTTCATAACCTCAGCAGGAACTGCAGAGTGAGGGAATCCATGTTCTGCAGCCATCCCTGAAAAGACAGAGTTAGAGAAGCATGTCAGAAGGTGAAAGTGTGTGAGCTAGTGGGTCGATCGATCACACAGTGCTGGCTAGAAACTAAGAGTTTTCCCACGGAGATGTCAGCAGGTGTCTGATTATGCTTCGTCCTCTAGACTGAGCCTGATACTTTTCTGAGCATCATTCTCAGCATGCTTCTGAGAATGTTTGGGTGAGATGAACATCTGTCTGCTGCAGTACACTGCTGGTCGGTGTGAAGAGATTTTGCCCAATCCCTGTGGGCATGAATAGACTGTTCAGAAGACCGAGAGCCAATGCCGCTTATCCATAGCAGTACATATGACTTCAGACTTGACTGGGGCATAAACTCCGTAGGGTTTTGATTTATTAATTTATTACCTCCATGCATGAGTCCATTTGTGCTACACACATGCAAGTGTGTTTGTGCTACACGCATGTTCATATATGTTTACATCCTATTGGGTTGTATTTCTAAAGCACCCTGACACTTGATATCATGGTCCCAGAGAAAAAGGCTTAACTTATTACAGATAGACACCACGGGAGAAAGAAACTCTCTTGAGACAATACTGGAGACTTGGGTCTTGTGGTCACTCTGCAACTTGACAGACAACCTCAAGCCACTTCCTCTCTGCTAGCTTGCACCACACAGATTTGGGGAGAGATGGCTTTGTATTTGAACCTGGCCCTGGGGTTGCAGGACGGAACATGGTCCTGCATGCCACACAGCCCTACTGGGACACACGTGGTCCTTTGACTCACTGCGGCAGCCTTCATGAGGGAGTTCATTCCATGACAGCCATCAGCCAACGGCAAGTGACTACAGCCCCTTGTCCTCATCATTACACTCCTACTCTGTCCTGTCGTCAGCCTTGAGGTCAGCCAGAAGTTCCAGGACCTGTTTTTCTCACAGTTTGTGTTTTAGAAAGAAGTTGACAGTGTTCCGAGACATAAATCATAGACATGTGTCTGTGTGGTGTTCGTGCTATGAGCACCTACTCAAGTGTGAGACGTGGGTATGTGTGCATCGTATCAGTAATGACTAGTGTGTGTGTGTGTGTGTGTGTGTGTGTGCTCGTGATGTGAGTGTGGTGATTAGGCTAGTATGTAACATGTGCACAACTCAGGAGCCGGGGTGTGTGTATGTGTGATTGTGTATTTGTACAGTGTGTTTGTATGGTGGTGTATGTGTATGTTTGTGATGTGTGCTGTATGCAGCATACATGTTTGTGTGGTGTATCTGTAGTGACGTGTGAGTATATAGTGTGATGTAGGTGTCTGTGTGTGTTTATGTGTGATGTTGGTGTGGTATGGTGTGTGATGTGTGTTTATGTGTGCAGTATTTGTGATACGTGTGGCATGTGTTGGGGTATGAGACTATTATTGGTAGACAGCTGCCTTCTCATTCCATCCCATGTCTCGTAATTGAGTTGTTTTAATGGCACACGTGCTAGCTTCATCGTAGAGAAGCCCAAGCTTGAGGTCTTTATCCTACAGTGACAGCTCACAGCTGTGTGCCAACGGCATGTGGGCAGAACTGTTCAGACTTGGAGTTTGCATTGTAGAATATGATGGAACTTTCCCGTGTCCTTTGCTGTGCTGTGTTCATCCCCTCCAGCACCCAGTCAGCCTCCGGCTGTGCCTCAATGGCTTTATGCTGATCTAAAGGACGGGGCAGAGATGGGCATGTGGCTCAATTGGTAGAGTGCTTGTCTAGCATGCACCCTGGGTTCCATTTCCAGCAAGGTATAAACTGAATATGGTGGTGCACACCTACAATCCCAGCACTTGGGAGGCAGAGAAAAGAGAAAGGGAGGCCATGTTCAAAGTCACCTTCTCCTGCAATGGGGCATCTGAGCTGACTGTCTTTACCGTTGTGCATGATGCCAGGCAAGGCTATCTTCGGCTATAGTCCCAGAAGTAGGACAGTTGAATCATAGGCTAGATCTATTTTTAGGGTTTTCTTTTCTCATAGCATCTGTACTTTACATTCCTGCCAAAAAAATGTATAAGAATTCCCTTTTCTCCGTGTCTTAGTCGCTGTTCTGTTGCTGTGAAGAGACCTCATGACCAAGACCAACTCTTACGAAGGAAAGCATTTAACTGAAGGCTTGCTTATGATTCTAGAGGTTTAGTTCATTGTCATCACAGCAGGGAGCATGACAGCAGGCATGTTCTTGGAGAAGTCCTTGGAACTGCATCCTGATCTGCAGGCAGAGAGGGAGACACTGGGTGTGGCACGGGCTTCTGAAACCTCGAAGCCTATCTCCAGTGATGCCCTGCTTCCAACAAGGCCACACCCCCAATCCTTCTAATGCTTTCAAGAAGTGCCACTCCCTGGTGACTAAAGCATTTAAAGATATGAACCCCCAGGGGTCACACTTATGCAAATCACCAGACCCCCCTTTTTCTCACCAGCATTTATTTATTCATTTATGTCATTTTTATGGGGTGTATGTGTGTGTGTGTGCGCGCACGCGCGCGTGCATGCATGTGTGTAAGTACAGTTGTGAAAATATGTGAACATGTGTGCTTATGTATGTGAACACGACTAGGTATCTTCCTCAATCACCCACTACCTTATTTATAGATTTTTAGATATTCCTATTAGTTCTTTGAGGAAATGTATGTATTTGGCTGTACACACCCTCTGCACTCTTCTCAGACCCATCCCCCACCTCCCTATCCCCCAGTTTCATGTCCTCTTTTTAAAATATTTAATAATCCGTTCACCCTAATTTGTGCTATCTACCGACTTCCAGATGTGGAGCTATCCGCCTGAATCTGGCTGACCTACCAGGATTGACCTACAGCCTTAACAAAACCTAACTCTTCCTCCTCTGGAAGCCACCAACTGCCAATAGCTCCTCAGTTAGAGGTGGGACTTAGGAATCCCTTCTCACTCTGCGCTAGAATGTCAAGTTGTTTTGTGCAGGCAACCACAGATGCTGTGAACATCCATGGGTCCTGTGCTGGTCCAAGACACTTTGGGATTTTACCGTCTTTCCACCCCTTCTTTCAGGATGGGCGCTGAGCCTTGGGAGGGTGTGGTCCAGGCGTCTCATTTGCAGCTGAACACTCCGCAGTCACTTATCTTCCAAATTTTGACTGGTTGTGAACTTATTTATTAACCACCATCCATGGCATGAAGAAATATCTTTAGATGAGGCCTGAGAGCTGCGCTGGTCTATGGATAGAGAGAAACAAACTCAGAGGGCAATTAGTGAGGTGAATAATAGGGAGACGGTTTAATGGAGGTGCAAGGCAGACAAGGGGGTTGGAGGAAGGATAACTAACTCTAAGGGTGTTTGAAAAAGTCATATGGAAACCTATTTCATTACATATATATTATATATATAATATATAGTAATATATTATATATATAATATATAGTAATATATATATAGTATATATATAATATAGTAATATATTATATATTATTATATATATCCAGTTTAGTTGGAGTTCTCCTACACAGGGGAGATCATGCTCATCCTAGAAGCCATTGTTTGCCAAGTAAACCTGTGGGTTATTGGGTTACAAGTATCTCAGAGACTCCCAAAATAATATAGGCTATTGACATTGCTCTTGATTGCCCATCTGCCCACCAGAACTTGATGGTAAGAACCTATTGCTTAAGATACCGCAAACACTGGCCATCACAGATGTGGAGGAATCAAATTGGGCACGGACCAGGA
>JADRCH010000062.1:9054864-9059864 GCA_019843965.1 Rhynchomys soricoides
GAGAAATTGGGGGGTCTCTCAGCCCCTGTGCACTTGGAGGCAGAGAAATGGACTATCGTCTTGCCTTTCAAGTGGGATGAAGTGAGCACCGGAGTACAGGCCATCAGCCATTGATCAACATCTCTCCTGCAGCTGTTCCTGGGGGTCCATAGTGAGGAGGGCAGGGATCTAGAAAAGCAATCAAGTTACTTTAAGTTTCTGGAATTGTCGTTTAGCTAAAATGTCAGAGCTCTACAAAACAGTGTGACCATGGCTAAAAAGAATCAAAATGGAGGACCTTGTCAATATGAACAAGAATTCCCAGAAGGGAGGCGTGTCTGCAAAGACTGAGGGATTGACTGTTAGATCTGCAGTGGAGTGGAGAGGTGGAAATGTCGCAGAGCCAGGGTCTAATCGCCTTACCTCAGGCTAACTTCAGCTCTCTGAACAGCCCTTTCTGGCCCACCTCTGTGTTAGAACTAATAGCTAAAACCTTTTGGAACCTATTAACTTAGCAGACAACTAGTCTTCAACAACCCAAAGCTAAGAATGTCATCAAATAGCATCCGAAGTTCATAGAAAAGCGCCCCCCCCCCCCCCCGCTGTTACCGCTTCTCTGATGTACCCAGTGGTGCATTTTGAACTTGCCTTGATTTAACGACTTTCTACGTTCCGTAAGACTATAAAAACAAAAACACAAAAACAAAAACAAAACAAGCCATGAAACTGCTTCCATGACCGAACATGGAATTTGGGGTAACCTAAATGTGTTTTCCTGGGGCACGACTGCTCAAATTTAGCTCCGGAATAGACTGTCTCTTATTCTCTTTGTTTTTGCATAAACACAAACACTGTGGGCCACATGATGGCTATGTTTTTAACTTGTGTGTGTGTGTGTGCGGTGCGTGCACATGCATGTTCACTTGTTTGGGTGTGCGCGTGTATGTGTGTGCACATGTGTGCGAGCATGTGTATATGTATGCACATGTAAGCATGCATGTGTGCATTGGTTCTTTTTCTGTTTTGTTTATCTTTTATCCCTAGCTTATTCCTCTTGGCATGAGATCCTTGTGGTTTGCACATGTCTGTGCAAATGATAGGATGTCATTCTTTTTAAGGCTAACAGGTCACTACATATATATATATATATATATATATATATATATATATATATATGCGAATGTGCACGGGCATGGGTGTGCATGTACATGCATGTGTGTGTTCATCTTTGGAGACCCTCAGAATGCTCTCATTGGATCTTGGCTGTAGTAAGGAAAGCTCTGGTGAACCCAGGTGTGTGGGTGACTCTTTGACACATGGATTCCATTTCTCCTGGATGGATACTCAGTTGTCGGAGTGCTGGGCCATACAGTG
The DNA here is from genome assembly GCA_019843965.1 of Rhynchomys soricoides. NCBI lineage: Eukaryota > Metazoa > Chordata > Mammalia > Rodentia > Muridae > Rhynchomys > Rhynchomys soricoides. Next base: position 9,056,218 of record JADRCH010000062.1, read on the forward strand.
GCTGCGTTTTTAACTTTATGTGCATGTGTTTGCATGTGCATGTGCATGTGGAAGCCAGAGGTCAATCTCATTCTGTCCTGTTTTAGGAACTAGATTCTCTTCACTGAACCTAGAGCTTGCTGGGTAGGTTATATACTGCCTCCAGTGAGCCACTAAGACCTTCCTAACTCTGTCTCCCAGTGTTGGGGTTACAGATGTGCTGAGGGTCTGAACTCAGCCTCCAGTGCTCAGCCACCTCCCCAACTTCCATTTTTAGGCTTTGGGGAAGCCCCTGCTGTTTTCCTCAATGGCTGTACCCCCAACTCCCATGCACAGGGGTCACAGCTTCTCTTTTTCCCACAGCTTTGTGGGCAGGCCGTCTGCCTTTCTGATAAGAGCCATTCCAGCAAGAGAGGTGCTTTCTCATTGTGGCTCTGATTTGCATTTCCCTGATGACAGTGACACTGGGTGTCTTTTTATAGATCGACTGGGCCGTTCCTGTGTCTTTCTTAAGAAATGTATGCTCCAGCCCCATGTCTGTTTTTAAGCTGGGTTATTTGTTTTCATGCTAATGAGTTTATTGAGTTCCTTAAATACTTGGGTATTACTCCTTTGCCAGACATAGGACTTGCAAGTGCTCCGTCCCATTGCGCAGGCCGCCTCTGCGTTCTGTTTCCTGTGCTGTGTGGAAGCCTCCAGGTCCCACACAATTCCACCTGTCTGTTGTTGAATTTGTCGCCTGTGCGAACCACATTAAAAAACGTTCACTAGACCTGGTCGAGAAGCTTTTCTTCTGTTTTCATCTAGTAATTTAGTAGTTTTGGTTCTTAACAATTTGCAATGTGTGTTGAGTTTATTTGGTCATATCTAATAGGCAAGAGTCTGATTTCATTCTTCTGCTTCTATATACTCTATTTTCCAACAAGATTCCATTTAATTCTACTTATTTATTTACTTATTTATGCGTGTATGTATATGTGTATATATGTATGTGTGTGTATGTATGTGTGTATGTATGTGTGTGTATGTATGTGTGTATATATGTGTGTATGTATGTATGTATGTAGGTGTGTGTATTTGTAGATGTATATATGTATGTGTATGTATATGTGTATTTATGTGTGTATGTATGTGTGTATGTATGTGTATGTGTGTGTGTTTGTGTGGAAGCCAAAGGTTGACATCAATCACTCTCCACCTTATGTTTTGAGGCAGAGTCCCCTGCTGAACCTGGAGCTGGCTGTGTAAGTCAGACTGACTGGCTCCCACATCCTTCTGTCTTTCTCTTTCAGCGCCGGGATGACAAGTGTGCACTGCCATGTCTCGCTTTACATGGGCTCTGGGGATCTGAACTCAGGTCCTTGAGCTTGCCCTTCAAGCACTTTACCCTCTGTGCCCCAACCACTTATCAAAAATATAATTTTCTATTGTGTTCCTGGCAAAATTGCTGAAGACAAACCAACAGTAAACACTGGGATTTATTCCTGGTTTCCCTACCCTGATCTATTGACCTACAGGACTGTTTTGGAGTCAATAGGCAACCCTTTTTTATTACTGTGGTGTAATAAATGATAGCCTCTGCTATCCCCCATTCCTTAGCTGGGCCTAGAAATTAAATGGCATAAGACAGATTAGCAGAGGAAAATAGACAATGTGTCCACTGTCTTTAGACAGTGTAAACACAAGGAATTATCTAGAAACAAACCTTTGTGTGCTTGAGCTGGACAAAAAGTTGCAAACATAAAGATGTAAGAAAATCAGTGGCTGGGAGCCAGATGATTGGCTGGCTGGGGGTACTGGGAAGAGGCCTGTGGGTGTGATAATGTTTCTTTGTACAGACTTCTTCTGGATTGGTTGCTGGTCCTAGCTGGAGGATGCAACTTTCTTTTTGGTGTAGGGGCAGTATTGTTCATCAGGGAATTCATCCCTGCTTTTAAGAAACAGAATGGCTGTAGAGATCCTTCACAAGGCAAAGCCCTTGTCATACAAGTGTGAGAGCCAAAATTTGGATCCCCCAAACCTCAGTAAAGGCTATATGAATAAGAAAGCCCATTTGTAATCCCAGCCTTGGGAGGCGGAGACAAGAAATTGCCAGAGCAAACTGGCTGGCAAGACTAGCTGTATCATGAGCTCTGGGTTTGATTGAGAGGCCCTGCCTCAATGGATAAGGTAAGAGAAGTTGAGGTTGACTCCCAATGTTAATCTCAGACCTCCACATGCACACACATGCATGTGTGCCCACAGCCATGAAAAATGCATACGTTCACATGCACACCACACACACATGAAAATGGAATACATTGAAAGAGGGTGCAGGCCAGGGTGAACTTCTTGCACCCATGTTGTCTTTTACAGCCATGGGAAGCAATTTTTAAAGATAAATCACTATCTCTCTGTGCACACTTTATAGCACACACACAATCACCCATGCATGGACACACACATTATAGCGCGCGCGCACACACACACACACACACACACATGTTGGGGATTGGTTCTAATACTTTGTCTTATTTCTGCTCCCCAAAAGCCGCCCTTCTAGACCTGAAGGTTCCTGCCCCTAGCTGGCTTCAATTGATAATAAAGAATTGCCATACAGCCAGTGGCTGGGCCGAAAGACGGAGGTGGAACTTTTAGATTGTGCGGGCAAGGGGCTGGGAGAGAGAGGAGAGATGGAGTATTGCCGTAATGTGGAAGGAGAAAGGTAAAACTAAAAGACCTGCCAGCATGCAAGGATCCCAGAAAGTGGCCCTAGAGGCCACTCCCCCGATTGAATCTGGGGTAGCAGAGATGGAATGCTGATTCAACAAGTTGTCTCAGGAAAGTTGGAGAGGAGAATGTATGTATGCTAGCTGGGGGGAAATTTAGAAGTGCTCAGTCATTGAGCTAGTCAAGGCATATCAGAATTAGCTGGTGTGTGTGTGTGTCTGTCATTCGTGAATCCAGAGAGCTCTTGGGTGGGTGCACATGCAACCCACCAGGAGCCAAACCATTTAACTAATTCACTGCCACACATGCACATGCAGATACATACTTTATAGCACACACACACACACACACTCATGCATGTGCACACACTTTATTGGTTCTGTTTCTCTGCCTCTCCAGGGGATGTTGACTGAGATTCTGGCCAGCAGACTCTTGGCCTTTTCCTTGTGGGTGGCATTTGAGAAGGGTCACAGACAGCAAATTCTATAGTATATGCTACTTGACTAATGTGGACATAGCAGGACAGTGTGCTTGCCCTCTTGGGTCTCCAGTCAGAAGAGAGGAAGCAGATAATAACCTACCTTGGAGTGAAGAAGCCAGAGGAAAGAGCTTGCTTAGAAATAGACAATCCAGAGTTGGGATGCAGAGTTCAGATGCTGTCCAGATTACCTGGGAAACAGGTGTGGGCATTGCTAGAGAATCAGTCCCAAGTTCATCATCTAAATGATGAGTTTTACGAAACAGAAGATTACCCATGACTGATTGTGTAGGTGGAAGCCCAAGCCTTGAATCCAGGTCGCCAAGGCTAGTGTTATCATTGGTTTGTGCATGTGTAACCAATCTCTGTATCTCTTTATTGGACATATGCTCAGAACACAGTGTTATCATGATATGAGGCTTCCTTGAATCAAATGGTCAAACATCAGACACATCGCAGACCCAAGGAAAAAGGTCAGGGT
>JADRCH010000062.1:9062364-9101170 GCA_019843965.1 Rhynchomys soricoides
GAACCAGAGGAGCCAGAGAAGAAGCTGAAGACAACCTGTGATGTCCACAGGGCAGGGCGGGACCCACAGTCCTTTGTTAGAATCACCACCTACCACCTCTCCAGCTCAGTTGCTCTCCTGTTTCCCTGGAATCTCCTCCAAATGCAGGACTACAGCCAAAGTTGGTCCAGTTCTGCTTGGCGGGAAGCAGCCTGCCTGGATGGGCAAGGGCTTCCAGACAGATGAGGAGGCAGAAAGGGATAATATGCTTCAGAAATCCTTTACTTGACTTATTTTTTGTTTTTTAAAATCATGTAGGGAGAGATGGCTCAGCGGCTAAGAACAGTGGCTGCTCTTGACGACCAACCGGATTCGGTTCCCAGCACCTACATGGCAGCACGCAAGCATCTGTAGTTCCAAGGTCTCGGGGTCTGATATGCCCTCCAGAGAGCTTCTTATTTTCTCTTGTCAAATGTAACCACCTCGAGGAATTCTAGGTAACCTGCATGCAAACTATCGATGAGCTGATTTTCAACTCCTGCGAAAAGTTTGCATCTAATAAAAATATTTTAACTTCAAGGTGAGTTTTATGAATTTGCGCCAATTAGGCAAGCAATTTACTGAGGTTATAGTCATTTCTTGGGACTTCTTCCACAGCAGTCGATAGGCTGTCACCATCACTTTGTGACCAATCATTGCACGGGACATTAGTCGTAGCAAGTATATTACATAGTGTAAAGGAGTGACACTGGCTAATTTAGTGATGGTTTTGAAGATGGCTTTTAAATTGAATTGAAAGGCAATTAATCATTGCATCAGTGGCATGGTGGAGACCACACAGCCTGAGAAAGAGGAGCCAGGGAACAACACTGTGTAACTGGGATGGACTCAAGCATAAATTTCTGTTTGGGGCACAAATAAATGCACACACATGCATATTCACATCTACATTCACATGCATGCATGTGTACATGTGTATGTACACACACACACAATGCTACCTCTCCTATCATAGAATGAAGCAATGTCCACAGTCCCTGTGGGGAGACTGTTAATCAGAGTCCCATACTTGATTTATTGACCAAACACACCTTCTCCATACAACGTAAGAGCAGGTCTAAAGCAGCTTTGTTTACTAAGTGGTGAAAGTACATCAGGAATCTTGTTGTGTGAGTGACTTTACTCTGGGAGATTCGAGTAAACGTCTTAATCACCCCAGAGACATCACATCAACAGACCAAAGAAAAGATCCTGCCCGAGCCAAGATTGGAACCTATGAGTTTACTGGGGCTACTCACAGGAACGTGGGGGATGACTCGGGAAGATTGTACCATTCAGATTCTTTCTGGAACTTGCATGAAACACCACTGAAGAGTATCCTCTTCCCTAGCAGTTGTTCGTTACTTACATGACCCCTGGAGAGACCTTAACAGTTTTGTCTCATGACTTCCCTGAGCAGAGAGCAATTGCTTACACTCATAACAGCCGTGGCACCATTGTATCAGGAGACATGTCCTACTTGGTGTGATGCATGAAGCACAAGGGATCTGAGTAGCACAGCCAGTGACAGTATCCCCAACAACCTGCGCAACATTTTACATTACAAAATCAGCCAACAGGAGCGTAGTCTGCTTTCTCCTTCGAACAAGGTGTGTGTTATCTTTAGCAATAATGACCTATCATTCAGTTCTGGCACACAGTCCACAGCAGTGGTGATAGCCTGTATGGTTTGTGGGCCTTTTGTGGGTATCCTTGACTCCTAGAGAGGTAGCCCACCCTCGACACTGGGATTTTTACCCAAGAACTTCATGGCTTTCCCACCACATGTGGGCTCTCACGCAATCTCTTTCACTTCTGGCTTCATTCCAAATCCGTGAGACCATCAAGGGTTAGCATTATGCAAATGGGACCCAGCCAAGGCAAGGGAACTCTTAAGGAGTCCTCCATTTGCAAAGGCAAATGAATCAGGCTGTGTGAGATGCAAGATCCCTTGTCCTTCTGGGCCTGGCAGAGCTCTCCGTTCCTCTGTTCATTCCCTTGATGGTGGGAAGGTTAAGCTTTTTGTATCTTTTCTTTGGAGTTAGCTTCAGTTCCCAAAGGCCTGTTAAACAACACAACTTTGCAACTGAAACAAGCAAACAAACAAACAAACAAACTATGGTCTGATAGTAGAAGGGCCACAAGTGTCTCTGGAGTAACTCACTAACGCCAGGGCTGCGGCACAGGGTCACCACCACAGATCCCCAGATGTGTCTCTTTTCACCTTTGGATCCACCCCCCTCTCCCAGCATATGTGGGCATTGTCAGTGAACTGAGTCTTAAAATAAACTGTGCCTGGGTCTCCAAGGTCAAATTCCAGATGCTGAGCAGAAACTGGTGAGTAGCGACCATGCAGCCCCACCCCCAATCTCTTGAGTTCATCCAAAAGCTCCCTGCAGAGTGTGCACCAACAGAAATGTGCTCCGGGTGCTACTCCTCCTGTGTGAGACAGGATGGTAAAACCAATAACATGCTTATGTCTGGAAAAAAGAAAATGGCAGACCAGCGATACTGGCCAACGTGAAAGTGACACTGCCTCGGAGTATTGGTGGGCAGAGCCTTCCGTGTGCTATGAGTCCTGGGTTCCACCTCACATGTGTGAGTCCTACTGGGATCCATCCCACATGTGTGAGTCCTGCTGGGATCTACCCTGCAGTGGGTTTATTTTTTCAGTCACTCCATCATCAGCCATGGATGTTGGAATTCTCAGCCAATGTGGGAAAAGAGCCGGGCCTTGATGTAGGCTCAGCTCAGCTGGATAGATCTCAGAGCCTCTGCACACTGTGTTTCAGTCACTTGAGGGAGGAGCTTCATTACTTTCCAGGGTGGCCAAAGCACTCATGGGATGAGAAGATGCTTCCTCTCTCTACAGGGTTCGAATGTTGCCAGAGATAGTGTGGATGTCTGGCTTTCCCTAAGAAAGGGGTTTGATGTACTCTCTGAGCTCAAGATGGCTGATACAGAGATTCTGAGGGAAAGATTGAAATTAAGGGAATAATCTTATTTGTCCGCATGTGCACATGTACCTGTTTGTGTGTGTGTAGACCTTTCTCTGTTACTCTCTGCCTTATTTTATTTTTTGAGACATTGTCTCTCACTGTACCTGTGACTCACTGATGCTGACACTGACTCGCCAGGGAGCACGGAGCATCCCCCTGTCTCCTCACTGGCAACGCCTCCGATTTCGGGTACACCATGGTGCCTGGCTTTTTTCATGTGGGTGCTGCAGTTGGAACTCAGGTCCTGCCTTTATGAAGAGCTCGTTATTAACTGAGCTATCATCCCAGCTCCAGCAAGCAGTCTTTAGAGCAGGAGTTTCTATACACTTTTATGTTCCCCTTGCGTACTGCACCCCGTTTCCTCATAAAGTGCAGACCTCCAGTGTGGGCAAACTTTTCCCAGCCTCTGGCTCACTTTGCGATCCTGCGGACTATGGAAAGTTTGCACAAAGGGGTCCTTGGGGCAACAGAGGATTGTTTATCAGTTGTTTGGTCTGGTCACGTGAACTTCTATTTGTGTCTACCATCTGTTATCGAACAGTCGGAGTTTAGTTTGTTTGTTTTTACAGAAAATAAGCAACAGGATATCAAAGTCAAGGATCAGCTCCAAGATGTATTTTTGTTACAGTGCACTGATGGGCTTATGTTGCAATTTGACATTGCAGAGAGCCGCTCCAGCCCCCGCCCCCCAACCCCCGTTCAGGGGCACAGCTGCCCCTCCCCCACCCAGTGCAGGTGGGAATGTTAGGATATATCTGGGCTGGGGTGAGAGGCTTCGCCACCATGGCTGCCACTGAGCAGCTGGCAGTGAAAACTGGGTTGGGTTGATAAACGCCATGCTAGCAGCTAAAAGGATGTATTAGTTTGTTTTTTTTTTCCCCCAGGGACTTAACCAGAACAAGAAGACGTCACTGGAGCCCGTTTCTCTTTTGTCATGATGGGTGGTGATGTTCTTGCCTTGAACTGGCTGTCAAGTGACTTGATGAGAAGAACTGTGGTCTAATTTGTTCGACAATTCACTAGCTTATCTTAAAACCTACTGCCAAGCTTTGGGGGCTGGAGCTGGAGTTGGGGCTGGAGTTAAGGGAAGGGGAGCAGGGGAAAGAGACCTTTATAAGAGATGCAGTAAGCCACAGTCTTCAGGGGAGGGAGACTGAGTCCTGCTGATGGGACATATTTAGGATCAGTTAGAAAATGGAACCAAAGGACCAATGCCCATAACCGGGGGCTTCTTATCTTCTTCCTGTGGTGGAAAGAACTTTGGCCTCTTTCAGTGTTTTGGAAGTCTCTAATCTAGTTTGGTTTTCGTTGCTGGGGGTGGAAACCAGGCTTTGCGCAGGCTATGCAAGTGCTTTTAACACAGTGATGTCCCAGACCAGCTATCTTTCCTGACGCAGCTCTCTAGGAGCAGAATATTCATCTGCCTGGTGTCCTCTAGCCCACTTATCTTGTTGTGATGACCATGACTTGAGAAATAATGTCCATGGCATGAGAAAATCATCACAAAACCAGGAACAGACATCTATGGATGGAAAATGAATATATATTCTGATGTGTCATTTGCCTGCTCGGTATCTTTTTGAAGATATTTTTATTTCCTTTTCCATTTTCGTGTGTGTGTGTGTGTGTGTGTGTGTGTGCACTCATGTGCATATGGAGGCCGAGGTTGATGTTGGAAATCATTCTGGATCACTTTTCCAACTCACTAAATGAGCCAGGGGCTCTTGGTAAAACCAACTAGCCTGGCTAGCCAGCTTGCTTTGGGAATCCTCTATCTCTGTAGGGTGGAATTAGTGGGATGCCATGCACACCCTACATTTGCATGGGATCTGGGGATCCTAACTCCAGGACCTCATGCTGTGCACCAAGTGCTGTACCTATTGAATGGTTCCCCCAGCCCAACAGACAACACAGGTCTAGAAATCAGTAGGGACAATTGAGTATCAAATCCTGCACATCTGCTTCTTAAGACAGAAATCCTGAGACAGAGGGTCCCAAGGTCTCATAGGCGTCTTGGTTCATGTTCTGCTGCTAAAGCAGAATGCTTGAGTCTGAGTAACTTATAATGAACAGAAGGTTCATTGGCGTGTGGCTGTGGTGGTTGGGAGACCTGAAGTGTAAAGCAGACAGAACTGGCTTCTTTTTCTTCTAATTAATGTTATTGTTGTTGTTGTTGTTGTTGTAAAGATTAATTCATATTCATCATGCAACGAAGTCGATCCTAAGGTGACATCTCCATGCATGCCCGGGTCTTAGTCTAACGAGTTCACCAACCCTCTCTTCCTACTCTTCCAGGCTCCATCCCTCACCTGACAGGGTCTCTTCTACTTGTACACCCAGTCTCCAGCGGCACTCACAATAACTGCTGTGGTGTTAACTTTAATCCATTTGTAGGGACAGAGCCCACATGATCAGTCACCATCCACACTGAGGCAATGGGCACTGCTCCCAACACATGAGCTTGAGGCAACATTCGAACCATAGCAAAGAGTGGTTAGGCATTCTTGTAAGGTCAAGTGTGGGGGGGGTTTCCTGAAGAGTCCACAAGAGGTAAAGTAATCAATGAAGATGGGAATTTCCAGGAGCCCTGGGTATTCTTCTTCTTTAGCTATTCATTAATTTTTGTGTGCATGTGTATGTATGTAGGCATGAATGTTGCAGTGTATGTGTTGAGGTCAGAAGACAGCTTGCAAGAATCAGTTCTCTCCTTCTACTATGTGGAGTCTGGGGATCGAACTTGGATCACCAAGCTTGGTGGCAAACACCTTTACCTGCTGAACCATCTTGCCAGTGCAAGGCCTTGGGTCTCAACAGTCTTTGATGTCCAAGTGCTAGACAAGACAGTTATCAGACCAAGCATGAGTATGGAAACAAGATTGCTTCACTCACTGTATTAATTTCATCAAGATTCCTCTTTGTCTTGCTAAGGAACTATGCCCCTGATGTGTAGTTCTGTGGTTCTCTCTCCACAAGACCCCCATTCCCCCTCCTAGCTTAGGGGAACCTCCTCATGCATCTCATTGACAGAGTTTTCCCTGGAAGGTTTGCAATTCTAAGTCCCAGGAAGATTTGTAAATGTGGATGAACAAGAATATGTCAATAGAGGTTGTGTTTGTTCTCACTGTCCTAAACAAAGGCTGTTTGCCACCCTCTCTGCCAAGCATCCTTCTCTGTGGTGTGTGCCTGTGTGCACATGCGTGTGCGTGCATGTGTGCGCATGTGCATAGATAGTTAAAAATATACATTTTAAGTAATTTTTGCAGCCAGCCAATTGTGGGTGGTGTCATTCCCTAGGCGGGAGTTTCTGACCAGTATAGGGCAAGAGAAAGCTAGCTAAGAGCCCAACAGCAAGGATCCAGGTGTTGACTCCATCTCTGCTCTTGACTGCAGATGCTATGTTTAAACCTGGCTTGACTTCCCTACAATAATGGACTGTAACTTGGAATTGTATTCCAAGCAAGTGCTTTCTTCTCTCGGTTGCTATCTGGATGACGTATTTTGTCACAGCAACAGAAACAAAGCTAGAATGACAGTGTAGAGGTTTTCTTCTTCACGAAGCAAACTCTGACATTAAAATTTCACAAACTTTTGTTCAAACTAAGAAAACCTCATTGGCACACTGCCTTATTAAGTGTGTTAGCTTTCCCACGAAAGTCTGCCTTTCTGTCCCAGCGTCTGGTCCAGAATTGTGCATTTCATTTTGGCTCCACAACTGATTAGTCCCAAATCTATGACTGTTTCTGGCCTCTCCTTGCCACCAGCATTTCGGACAATTGTCCCTTAGTTTGTGTCTCTGTGATATTTTCCCATGGTTACACCGAGCTCACAGATTCAGGGGTCAAGTGACTTCAATGTCCCCGGTCAGAGGGCATGAGGCCAGGTGACAACCTGGACCACCTGCTGGTGTTGGCACCTTCGAGGTTCCTCCTCAATTCCTCACCAAGTACACATGCTTAAGGGCAGACAGGGTGACATCAACCCTCTTGAGACAGATCAAAGTATTTCCAGACTTGTGTTAAGTTACATTGTGAGTAATAAGTATTCAGGGTAGGTACTTTGAGACTGTGCCAATCTCCTGTCTCCCGGAGACCGTCCCACACACCGTGGCATCCCTGCATCTCTCCGGCAGCTGCTCCCACCAGGCAGCTCTCACTAGGGGTTTTTTTCCCTTTCATTCCTTCTGTGTTTATTACTTGGAGTTTTTAAAGGGAAACTTGTCCTGTTTCCTCCTTTATTTATTTTTAATTGTTTATTTTTGTCAGTGTGCACCCGTGGATATTTATTTTACTCTCCGGGCTGTTGCAATTGAAGCCTTTGCTTTCTCTTGTTGCTCAATTGGGTCCTGTTTTGGTCACTGGCGCATGCTCAGGTTGGCGCATGCTCAGGTTGCCTCCCATGCTCCTCAAGGACCTTCCACTTCTTATTTTTCCCTCCATCTTGAATACTTGTTCAATTCTGGCACCACAAAATGTTCCCACTCATCTTGTGCTTTTCTTGACCTGCTCCCGGAAGGAGCCGTGTCCCCAGGAATTGCAGCTCTGCTCTTTGGTTCATTGGGAAATGGTATTTGTGGCCGAAGAACCCAGTATAAGGAGTTGGCTTCGGCGGGTGCCATGCTTCCAGACTCTCTTGCTAACACAGCGGGGAGACCCAGGCTCCTCTAGGTGTGTCCCAGAAGCAAGGGGACAGTAACGGAAGTAGTACTCCATGCATGAACCTGCAGAACCAGCTTGCTGGAGAGCAGCCAGTTCCTCCACTAGGGTTGGTTGAGAGCTGGGAGTGGCTTCTACCACAGGCTTCTTCAAGCCAGGTCCATGCCGCACATCCTTAGCTTGGGAAAAAGTCAAACTTCAGAATCCCAAGTTATGGTTCCTACATAGTATATGTTGCATTGCTTTTGATCCTTAAGTCTGAACATTGTGAGCTGAGAACCATCTGTGTGGTCCTCATCCATGTACACAGTTGTCTGTCTGCATCTATTTGTCTGTTGTAAACTGTAGTAAAGCAAACGTGCGTTCATGCCTCTTTCTTCAGCATTATTCCATCATCAACCTGCTGTTATAGCTAGATTTATATGGGCACGCACACACACACACATACAGACATATACCTCACACACATAGTGCATATACAACACACACACACACACACCATATACTATACATACCATACACATAGACCACATAAACCATGTGTACACAACACACACACATCACATACCACACATTCACACCACACTACCACATCCACATACCCCCAAACAACATACCACTCTGCCAACACACACAGCAACACACACGAACACATATACACAGCACACCTATACATAATATACCACACACCACACATCCACCACACATCCAACACACCCACAAACACCCACACCCCATACATACCACGCTGGCATGTACACACACATCACACACAAACATACAAACACACACACACGTCCACATGCACAATCATACAGGCAAGCACACATCACACACACACACACACACACACACGCATACGCACATACACAAACATAGGCAAGCACACATCACACACACACACACATGTCCACATGCACAATCATACAGGCAAACACACATCACACACACACACACACATGCACATATATAAACATAGGCAAGCACACATCACGCACACATACACACACACGTCCATATGCACAATCATACAGGCAAGCACACATCACACATACACACACACACACACATGCACACATCACACACCACATACCTGACACCATACCACACAAAACATCACACACTTGATTCTTACAGTGTTTCTCACAGATCCTTTTGGCACGTATTTGGTTTCTTAACATCAAAGAAAGCACTACGAGAGCACTTCATGTGCTAAGTAGCAGACATCAACATCTTTGGTACACAGATATTTGTAGTGATGAGGTGATTCAGGTTTGAGGCCCCAAGGGGACACTGAAGTGGATTCATCTTTTGGGTTAAACATATCTGATAAGAGTACTGTCATCGTAGACGGGCAGAGAGCAATATGGTAGGGCACAGAGGAGAAATCAGGCCCATGTCGGGGGAGTTCCTTCTGACCAGGAGGTTCTGTGCCCCATGACTAACAAATAGTGCATAAGAGAGAGAGCAAGAACCTAGAGAACAAGTCACTTCAGTTCGAGAAGCCGAGTTACTGTATTTCTAGGATTGTGACAGCTCCATCAAAATGGAGGGACTTTTTACAAGATAGCCTGGCCTGGCTCCCACACAGCACAATTCACAGTAGTCCCAAGGAGGAAACAGCTCAAATGTCTCCCAGCTTATCAATGAATGAAGTGTGGTATGCCCATACACTGAGGCAGGAGAACTGGAGTAAAAGGATCCAGGCTACCAAACGGATGACCCTGAAAGCAGCGTAGGAAAGGAGAGAAGTGGGCCACTGCCGACTCACAGCATATGATTTCCACATGAGACACCCAGAATAGACCAGTGTGCACTGAGAGTTACGGCTACTAGGCTGGGCGAGACGGAAGTGAGAAGGTATCACTCGAAACAAGTGCCAGGATTCTCTCAAGAGAAGCGAAAGTGTTCTCACATCAGACAGTGTTCATGACTGCACAACCCTATGGATGTAATAAAATACACTGGACCATATAATTTTAATAGACAAATTATGTGCATATTAAATTTAATATGGTTGGTTTTTTTTTTTAAAGCCACCTATTCATCATCTCCCGGTATCCATGAGTCCTGGAAGCCCCAACCAAGTCTCCCGCTCTGTTCTCACAAGCTTGTGTCCCAGAGTTCCTTCAGCCTGTGTTCTCACATGAAGCTTGGTGTCCCCTTCCAAGCTCGTATTGTACTTGAAGGATTTAGTTCTTATGGCTATAGGATCGGAGCCATTTGCTTCTAGACATGTTGTATGTTCCTCTGCTACTTGGACTTGTCGCCTCAAAGACAGCAGAGGTGTCTCTGTAAATAGCAAGACAAAGCCTTGAGTGTATATTATAGTTTAAGTGTGAAATGTCCCCCATGGGCTCATGTCTTTGAAGTCTGTGGCCTGGACCCTACTTCCTGTGACTGGTCCACCACGATGTGAACACTTCTACTATACGCTTTTCCACTATAGACGAAACTTCTCTTCCATATCGGATTAAGCCCTTGGAGACTATGAGCTAAAGCAATCTCGTTGTCTCTGTTTGTGCTGTGGTCACTGCTATGCAAAAGTAAGGAATACAGCACCTTGATTGCAGTCTGATTGTGAGAGGGACAGCCTTGGCTATGCCTCATTGGTGAGAAGAAATCACTGGTACCCCACATTTTTGGGGTGGTACGTGGATGGAAGGAGGCCTAGGGGCCATCTCAATCCCCCCATCCCTTTACTGATAACTACTCCCCAGAGAATTGGCCTATGAATGAATGAATGAATGAATGAATGAACACAGTAGCCTAGGCTGTTCTCAGATTCACTCTAGACCCCATAAGTCTGGAATTCTTGGCAATCCTCTTGCTTCAGCCTCCCACAATGAGGGGATGACAGGTCTAAGCTATCCAGTCCATCTCTGAGTGGTTTCTTTTTAAATCTGATTATATTCTAGAAACTTCTGCTTCTCTGCACACCTCCAAGGCTGAGCATGGAAGCTGGGCATCACATGTGCTAGGTAAGAACTCTGTTGTCATTTAGCCATGTGCCCCACCTTTCTTCTGGAAAGTTCATAAGGGAGCCATTTCTCCTTCCGTCTTGTCTTTCCTTCTTAACCCCTCCATTTCAGCATTTTGAGCCTTTCACAATAAGCTAGTTTAAAAAACAATGACATCATAGTCTCCCCAAAGCTTCAGAGTTTTACATTCTTTTTATGGAGAATCAATCCTTGCTGAAAGGCAGAGGACACTTAAAATGCCAGTAGCTGGGGAAAGGGGCTGGGTTGCCCTCCAAGCCTCCCCATTGTATATCCCAATAAAAACCTCTCCCACCCACTCTTAAACGCGCCTGTAGTTAATTTGCAAGTGTTTTCATGTGGGTTGTTTCATGTTTATGAAGAGCCGAGGTGATTACATGGGCTTCAGGGGCATCACTGAGCCCTTTCATTCCATATCCCTCCTCCCCTGAGTGCTGGCAGCCAGCATCCCTAATGCCTGGGCTCAGAGGATCACACCTTGCACACAGCTGCTAGCCCAGGAGACACACCTGAACCAGACACACTGGGGCCAGGCTAGCTTGTTGTTTGCTGCGTCAACCAGGCTAGCCTTGAACTTGGGATCCTCCTGTCTCAGCCTCCCAAAGGCCAAGATAATAGGAATGTACCTCCAAGCCCAGCCCTATTGATTTCTAAAAAGGCCTGTGTCCTAATACTCTTGAGCACACTGATGTTTAGGTGAGCCTTGGCTACCATGAATAGCGTTGCAGTGAACATAGGGTGGAGGATCCTGGTGACTGTGACATTGATCTTCTTACATATGGAAGCTGAGATGTTGATCTCACCAGTGGAGATCTAGAATAATGGTTACCAGAGAGAGGCTGGGAGCAGCGGGAATGAAAGGAAGGCAGAGAAGGCCTGGTGGGGAGCACCAACTGTGGCTAGATGGGGAAGAGGCATCACTGCCCTGAAGGTCAGTCAGGGGAATTTCTAAATAAGCAGCCGACCAGTACCTTAGTATGTTTTCATCATCATGATCAAATACTGACATGAACTATATAAAGAAGGAAGGTGTGACTTTGGCTCCTGCTTTTAGGAGTGTGTGGTGGAAGCCTGTCTTCACTTCAGAGGCTGAACAGTGAAAGAATGAGAAAACGAGGGGCACATTCCAATGATCTCTGTTCTCAATCTAAATGCCACCCCCTACCTTCCAATCCCCCAGTGATGGCATCACAGTACAAATCCATCAAGGGACTAATCTATAGAACTATCAGGACAGACACACCCGGAGGTGAGCTTCAGTCACACACACACACCACACCCCCCATGTGCTTCTTCATCCAATCAAAGTGACAGTCAAAAAATGTCACAAAAATCTGAGTGTTCTGAGCACAAAGGATGACCAGGGTGACGAAATGCTAAATACCCATTGGTCATAGTGAGTTAAACACACACACACACACACACACACACACACACTATTGCACAGTTCCGCACAATTCTCCTGTGTCAATCAGAAGGGGAAGGAGAAGAAAGGAAGGGGAGGAGGAGGAGAAGGGATGAGAAGGGAGAGGAAGATGACAGGAAGAAAGGAAAAAATGAAGAGGAGAGAAGGAGCCAGAGGAGGAAGTGGCTGTGCAGGAGGAGGGAGAAGGGGGAGGGGGAGGGGAGGGGGAAGGACGAATTTGGCAACCTCAAAGGTGATGACTACTACAAGGAGGAACAGTGCCCACCAACATTGGCTCAGGCAACACAGATATAACTTACTGGGCCCAGCAAACAAAGCAGAAAGGGAAATGGAGAATCCAGGAACATGGCCCTGGGCAGCTTGGCCTCGGCCCCTGATGAATGCATGGGAACACCCAGATGCAGAAGCCAAGCCATGCTGAAACCCGGATGAAGAAGGGCTCTAGTTTGCCCAAGCATAGAAAACATGGCACCGGCAGGCCTTGTCCTTCCCCCTTCCCATGCTAAACAATAGATTACATCCCTAAAGCTTGCCTCTAAGGTCTATTCCCTTATATGGCCATTTCTTCCTCCTGAGACTCACCACCAAAGTCCCTACTATGAACGTACTGAAGTCCAGCAATCAAAAGCCCCCTTTTGGCTCACCTAACGTACCCAATCAAAACAAATCAGCTCATCCCAATGCTGGGTCTCCCCTTTTCCAATTAAACTGCTGTTGCCTAGGGGCCATGTCTGCCTCCACTTTATCCAAAGGCAGTCCTTTGTCACTCTTCCTCAGCTCCCTGGTCCCTTTTTCCTTTGAGGTGATTAAATCTCCTCTGTCCTGAGAACTTGGTCTTGGTGTGTTCTCTGTCCCTTCCCATTTCGGTCTTATCCCTACCTTGCTCTGTCTCGGGGTTTGAAAATGTTACAGTTCCGAGGGGAAAGATTCCCCCAATGCAACTGTTGCAGCTCTGAAGAGAATATTTATTAGGAAGGACACAAGAGATTGGCTCCGGCAGAGAGCTGAGTGGGAGGCAGGCTTATATAGGGTTTCTTGGGGGCGGAGTTTTCCAGGGTGGGGTTTCCATTGGTAGGATTTAAGTCCTGAGCTTAAAGCAAACTCAGAGATTGATGGGTTTTCAAAGCCTGGATGCCAGCTCAGAACTTTTAACCCTATAGGGTCCCAACTGGGGTGAGTAGATGTGTGTTGTATCACCCAGGAAAAGGTTGTCACACAATACTGGCTCTCCTTGTTTTCTTTGCTTGTGGCTTCAGGGTGATAGGACCCCTCATCCTGTCTCCCATCAGTGGCTCACAAAAGCAAACCTTCCATGGCACTTATGGCTGGTGGCACAGCCCTTATGAACATGCATGAGCTTTCCAGAGCACATCACTATTTATTCTAGCACGGCCTTGAGACCCTAACAGACCCCCAGATAATCCATCAGCTTTGGATACCTAGAACTATACACTCTTTCTAGTATCATGAAAGCAAACAAAACAAGGTTGACCAGGATATAAAGGGTAGGAACTAAGGTTTGGACATAAAAATAATGTAAGTGACCATTGCCATAAGAGCTGATGGATTCCAGAGAAGGCCTGTGCTTGGTGTACAGATCTAAAACATTTTTTTTTTTTTTCTGGTCTTGTCTAGGGAAATAGCTCAGTTAGAAACTGATTGTCTTGCAGGCACGAGAAACTGAGTTCCCTTTTCAGAATCCACTTTTAAAAAGTCAGTCCTGGTGGTCACATGCATATTGTCAGCACCGGGGAGGCAGAGACTGGTGGACTTCTAAGGATCACCAACTAGCCAGCCTAGACAGATTGGCAAGCTCCCGGCCGGTGAAAGATCGTGTCTCAGGAGAAAGGGGCACAACTCCAATTGAATAATATTAAGGTTAACTTCAAGTTTCCATATGCACACACAAATATATGGAACCTCTCCTAACCCTACCACACATGCGGATCCAAAAGTATATGGACATCAAACATATACACAAATTGCCAATCTGACTGTGAGTAGTCTGTGAAGTTTCTAAGCATCAGTCTTCTCATATAATGTGATATAATGATAATGTTAATGCCACTTGGATCTAAGCATTTAGTGCCACAGCTGCCACCACCACCACCACCATCATCATCACTACACTTCTATCACTGTCATATCACCAGCATCACCAACACTGTTACCACCGTTGTCACCAACATTTCCACTACTGTCATTATCATCCCTATCACCATCAGCACCACCATCGTGATCATCACCACCATTACCCTCAACAACATTGTAATGTAACTGCTGCTGTAATCGTCCCTACCATCACTGACATGGTCCGTAACTAGGGAGGATCTTGGGCAGAACCAATACCTAGTTTGGAGCCCCTATTAAGCAAAACAGAGCCACAATCTATAGCTGGTGTGTCTCTAACCCTCAAACCACATAATACGTGAAGGTGGAAAAATCCACAAGCAACTTCTATCATCTTCTTATCAATTTAAATCGTGACATCGCATCCACAGGATAAAATGGAACCATCTCACACACTTGAAAATGCTCAGTGCAGGAGCAGGAGAGGTGGTTCAGCAGTCAGGAGCACTGGCAGCTCTTTAGGACCAATATCCAATGCTCTCTTCTGGCCTCCATGGGCACCAGGCATATGAGTGGTACACACACAATGCATACAGGTAAAAGATGCATACACATAAAAATAATAGACAACACTTTATAAACTGTTGAGTAAGTTGGCATTACATGTATGCCCAGAGTTGTATGAAACCAGGGCCATCTATCCCCAGAGATGTTGTGTCCGAAACTCTGCACCTGTGAAACAACATCTCCCCATCCTCCCCGACCCCACCTCTTGACAACTAACTCTCTACTTCTATCTCTATAGACTGGACTACACCAGATGCCAGAGACAAGCGAAGTCATGAAGTACTTGTCTACCTGTGACTGACTTCTAATATACATAACGTTCTCAAGGTTCCTTCTCTATCAAGGCTGTGTATGTATGATTCCATTGTGCAGACAGACGGCCACTCATGTATGGATTCACCTATAAAGAAACACTTGGGGCACTTTCTTATCTGACTACTGTGTATGGTGCTTATAGTCTCTTGCTGGCTTTGGGCATGGAGAATATTAGTCCTATAAATGTTATTATCTTCATGCAGGCTCGAGTGTTAGCCTGTAGCAGTGGCTAGTGTTATGACTTTCAGTACAGAGTCTCAAGACTTGACAGCTCCCTGGAACCCATCTGGTGACTGGAGGCCATGGAGTCTGTTGTCTGGCTCCCTAGGCTGTAATCACTTAGTCTCACAATCTGACCAATCTTCCCTCGGACTCACTTCTGCCCTGGCTGCTCTCAGGTTCAGCTTCTTCAGTTATGGGGGAGCCCACTGTCTGTTTTCACAGCTTGGCCTCTTGCCTGCTTGACTCTCATAGTCTCTGACGTTCTGTCTCCTTCTCCACTGCCGCAAGTAACTAAGAAAACTTTTTTATCAATCTGGAAGTAACCTGGTGGCTCGGGAGTCAGCTTGGGTGAGTCTCTTTCACGGGACGTGGTGAATCTGAGCCCCCATTTGTACAGCTGAAGAAAGGCTGTTTGAATCAATCATGGTCATGTGTTTGGGTGAGCCATGGACTTTGGTTTCAGAACAATTGATCATACACATATATTTGGGCCAATCATAGTCTTGACAGACAGTGCTACATCATTCCCATGACTAGACCAGCAGGGGAGATGCAGCCCATCTGGTCAAGGTGAACGTGGCTGCAGGATCATCTAAAGTTAGCCAAAGCTTGAGATGGAGACCAGTCTGCTAGAAACCAATTCAAAGAGTACTGACTGAGATCCAGCACTTCAGGAGCCCAGGCAACCAGCTGAGAACGTTCTAGTTATCTCACACTACACAGTGCAAAGTTCCTGATGGCTGGAGCTGGTTTAAGGCTGATCCAGTTGCTGACCAGAGAATCACACAGCCCCAGGCCCTGGCATCTTTGTTGTTTATAGAAAACAAACCTCAGAAGAGTTCTTGCAACAAGAATCAAGAATAATTTCCACTAACGCCAATAGCAATTTCTTCAAAAGTATATTGTAACAGTGCGCAACCTTGCTCAGCGTCCCCTTTATCTGCCTTAAAGCCCAAAAAAGGTCAAAGGGAAGGAAGAATGTAATAAAGAGCTAGGTGGACTGCGCCTTAAACAAGCTCCACAACAGCAGGCAGCAGCCACCACCCTGTGCTTCAGTTCCTCCCCAGTAAATAATGGGACCACCACCCAAGTGTGCAATACCAGCTCTCAGGAGGCTGAGGCAGGAGGACTGCTGTGAGTTTGAGCCTAGCTGGGCACACATAATGAGTATGAGGCCAGTTGGAGCTACATAGCAAGACTGTGACTCAAACACAACAACAAATTCCCTGGCCAGGCCTGAGGAAGAGCACCAGCGCAAGAAAAATAAATTTTATTTCCTGTGAAAGAGATGCTAGGGTTTGTTGGTTTGCTTAGCTAGTCAGTAACTTAGATATCAGTTTTTCTCTTTTTACATAATTTTAAAAAGTTCGGGGAGACAGGATTGAATGGTTTTTGTATTTTTTTAATGTTTTAAAATTATAATATAATTACATCATTTTCCCCCCTCTCTTTCCTCCCTCCCAACCCTCCTATGGATTTCCCTCATTGCTCTCTTTCAAATCCATGGCCCCTTTTTCATGTATATGTATATGCATATATGTATATGTAATATCTGTGTCTGTGTGTGTCTGTGTGTGTGTGTGTGTGCACAGCACATGTGTATGCATGCAAGCACATGTGAGCGCATGCCCACATGCCGGTGTGACCAGAAGAAGCCAGAAGAGGGTGTTAGATTCCTTGACCTGTGTTATAGGAGGTTTTGAGCTGGTTATAGGTGCTGGGATCAGAACTTTGGTTCCCATGATTGAGCAACAAGAGTTCTTAACCCCTGAGCCATCTCTCCAGCCCCTGAGGCTTGAATTTCTTTCTTTCTTTCTTTCTTCTTTTTTTTTTTTTTTTGGTTTTTTGGGACAGGGTTTCTCTGTGCAGCCCTAGGCTGTCCTGGAACTCACTCTGTAGACCAGGCTGGCCTCAAACTCAGAAATCTGCCTGCCTCTGCCTCCCAAGTGCTGGGATTAAAAGCTTATGCCACCACTGCCCGGCTTTGAATTTCTTAATACCAAACACCTGTATCTTCTCAAATAGGGTTTTCAAAACACTTAGCAAGTTACAAAAATAAATCACGATGATGGTAGTGTTTTTCTGTAATTCTCCTTTTAAACAGGAAGATAGCACCTGCTGTGACTTGTGTGGCTTCTTCGGACTGTGTTAGTTTTACTGTAATAAAACACTTGGATGATCATTTTATAAATAAAGAGAGTTGCTTGGCTCACAGTTGTGGTAGCAGGAGAACCCAGAGAGCATGGCGCCAGGACCCTGTGAGCTCTCCCCTACAAGGCACAAAATGAAAAGGGCCCTGACCCTGTACTTAAGTGGACAAGTGTGGGGGTGACTATGACAATCCACTCTTCCAGAAGCCCTCTCTTGTACAGCAGCAGCAGTCCCTTCCTGGGGCACACTCGTGTGTCTAGCTTCTAGTGCATGAACTTCTGAGAGACACTCAGAAGT
Source organism: Rhynchomys soricoides (assembly GCA_019843965.1). Taxonomy (NCBI): domain Eukaryota; kingdom Metazoa; phylum Chordata; class Mammalia; order Rodentia; family Muridae; genus Rhynchomys; species Rhynchomys soricoides. Next base: position 9,080,081 of record JADRCH010000062.1, read on the forward strand.
CCACGTTTAAACCTTAGCAGTGACTCATTCTAAACTGATGAGAAAAGCAGGAGGCCCTGGCCACCTGTGAGCTGGCACCCTCACAGTCCACTGAGGGCAGGGCATCTGTCTCAAACCCAGGCACTCTTCAGGACCTCAGAGCTTTACCTGCATTTTCACAATCTTCTGAGAACGTGGTCTGGTTTGTAGAGCACTTACCTAGTGCACACGGAGCTTCAACACTGTGCACACCAGGCGTGGTCGCAGACACATATAATCCCAGCATTCCACGGGTGAGGAGTGTTGTGTTTTACAAAAAAGACAAAGAGGCAGGGACATGTTTGATTGAGTGAGGTACGGTGAGGCGGGAGAGGTGCCTGGGCTGGTCCATGCTGAGGCATCGCTTCCCCCAAAGGTACCAGCCCCAACACGGGGTATTCTATAGAATCGAGTTCATTTAGGGTACGGGAAGGGGAGTCAAGAAGGGAGTAGAGATAGAGAAAGAGGAGGGGCAGGAACACAAAAGAGAGAAGGGGAGGGGGAGGGGGAGAGAGGGAGAAGGGGGAGGGAGTAAGAGAGGGAGGAGGGGGCCAGCAGCCCTTTTATAGTAAGCCAGGCATACCTGGCTGTTGCCAGGTAACTGCGGGGCGGAGCCTAGAAGGAATGCTAACAAAGCGGATCAGAAGTTCAAGGTCACCTCTGGCTTTGTAATGAGTTTGAGGCTATAAGAGATACACAGGAGAGGGAGGGGGCTCTTGAAGTATAGTTCCCATGATTTTAATATTCAGCAAGATTGAGGGCCACCTACAAGGGATCTTCAGCCTTTGCAACCAAAAGTCAACCATCGGAAACTTGTATGTTCACCTGTTTGTTTATGGTGTTCAACAAAAGCTGTTTTTCTTGAATGCTCATTTGCACGTGCGTGAGCACACACACACACATTCGTGGAGGTTAATTCAGGTGTCCTCTCCATCTTAATATCAAGGCAAGGCCTCTTTCTTTTTTTTGATTTTTCGAGACAGGGTTTCTCTATATAGCCCTGGCTGTCCTGGAACTCACTCTGTAGACCAGGCTAGCCTCGAACTCAGAAATCCGCCTGCCTCTGCTTCCCGAGTGCTGGGATGGCCTCTTTCTTAACCCAAAGAACTCACTCTTTTGGCTATGCTGGCTAGTAAGCTTATTCCAGGGTTTCCCTGTGTCTACTGCCTGTGAGCTAGGATTGCAGGCAGTCCACCACACCCGCCTGATATTCATCTGGGTCTTGAGGATCCCTAACTGTGATCCTCACATTTGTGTGGCAAGTCCTTAAGCACATAAGTGGCTGCTGTGTAAACCTTGCTCAGGTTTGTTTCTGTGGTGAGCAGTTTCTTTGATGATCCTGGTCTTTCTGCTGCAGTAAACATCAGCTCCTTTAGATACCAACAACAGCAGATTACCTTTATCCTGGGAAGTAGGGGAGAGGTCATGCTGTCTTCTGCCAAGGAGGCGGGGAGGTCAGAGAGCACCAATAAAAGCACTTTATGGACTGTACCACCACGGCACCCTGTGCCTATTTTCTTGCACATGGTCACACCTGTGACTGGCTCCCTAGGCTGCCCAAGCAATGGCCACTTCTCAGACCTACAGAGCTCAAGTACTCACACATAACTATATGTAACTTTTAAAAGTCTTGGCAGGGCTGGAAGCTACTGCCCTTCATCACAGGGTTCCTGTGAGGACACTGTTCCGTGGCTCTCCACGTGGAAGCCAGCAGTTGACCTTCCTGCAGAGACAGGCCTCCAGCTAGCTCTGTAAACTGTACTTCTCTGCTCAAGGGTGGGAAGAGGCAGCCTCCAGGTATGGCCACTGGCTCTGGCATGGGCCCAGGCAGGCAGGCTCCGGCTTGAAGTCTAACTCTGTTGCTCCTGACCCAGACAGCGTTCTTGTGTGTGCACAGAGGGGACAAAACAAGAAAACACGTACAATGCTCTGATGCCAGACTCCATCCTCCGCCTCCCTTCCTGTCACCTTCGACAAGGCTTTGTCACGTTGGAGATTTCCATCTCATTGAGCTTTGCTTTGTTAAAATGCCTCCAGATGCGCTTAAAACCCAGCATTGAGCTTCAAAAGACCAGTAGAGCCAACATTTCATGACCACTGAAGGCTAGCTTGAGGTTTTTAAATATTAAAATAAGTTATACATATGTAAAGGGGGTAGGGCTGTGTGCTACACCTCGTCATGAACGCACTGAAGCACATAACAGCACTTGTGTAGAACATGTTCCCAATCTACACTTTGTAGGTATGTGGAAGAACGAATCTCTCTCTCTCTCTCTCTCTCTCTCTCTCATCAGTCAATCACGGAGCTTTTTGGGAACCGTCTTCCTAGTGGCTTTGGGATAAGATAGCTCTTTGTCAAGTCCAATGTCCTCCTTACCCGGTCAAGGAGCCTTGGCACTGGGAAGATGAGCAGACCCTTCCCTCCTCATCTCCTGCACTGGGGATCTTATTGTACACTGGGTAGAAAGTTCAAGCCCAGCTTGGACAACTTAGCAAGAGTCTATTTCAAAATAAAAATGGAAATCAAAGTAAGACAAAGGCCCAGAGATGTAGCTTTAGACACAAAACTTGTTCAGTGCCCAGGGTTGGTCTGTCTGTCTGTCTGTCTGTCTCTCCCTCTCCCTCCCTCCCTCCCTCTCTCCCTCTCTTCCTTCCAGCTAGGTTTCTCACTGAGCCCGAGTGCACTGTTTTGGCCAGACTGGCTCATCAGTGAGCCCTGGGGATCTACCTGTCCCCCTCGCTCCATCCACTCAGCATTGACTTTTACACTGGTGCTCAGGATCCAAACTCAGGTCCTCATATTTGCATAAAAGCACGCTTCAAGCTGCACCATCTTCCCCCTGGCTGCTGCTCTGCTTTTGCTTAGAGGAAACAGACCCTATGGGATAACCCAAGTGCTCTCAAAAATTTTCAACCTCTATGTTTTCATATCTCCAGCTCCAGGATAAACATTTCTGACGTGAAGCTGAGCAGAGAGATCCTCCTGAGGTTCTGCAGTGAGGTGCCCTTGAATGCAACGGCCCTTCTTCCCACCCTGCATGAGGCCCCTCTGATTTCTCTTAGCACCATGATTCACATCTTCAGCCCCAACAAAAGCTGAGGTTAGAGTGCAGAGCTGGCAGCAGGTGTCCGACCACCTGTGAAACTCTTCCTGCACCCAGTACATAAACAGAAAAGAGGTGGCAAGACATGCCCTCCACACCTCAAAGTCCCCAGAGGCAGCAACTCACCCCATTCCTGCTCTAGAATTCCAGACGCTTTGCTATGTCTCTCCAGCAAGCACTGCTAGATCTGAGCCCCGAAAGTCCCTTCTGTCTTGTGACTACTATGTTGGGTGAAGCTCAGAGAATGGAATGTTCTGATTGTAGTCCTCAAGTTTCTGTCAACACCTGTGTGATCAAAGCCAAGCAAAGCCATGGGAGCTCTTGTGCATCAGAGCTGCTGGGAGTGCAAAATGGACTTTGCCACTTGGGAGAGAGCTTGGTAGTTTGTTACAAAACTAAACACTTACACCACACAACCCAGAAACTGCATTCCTTGACTCGAAGAAGCTGAAAGCTGTATACACACACACACACACACACACACACACACACACAGCCTGCACACAGAACAGATTTATTCATAACTGCCTGAACATGGAGGCAACCGAGATTTCTTCAGTATGAAAGTGACACAGTTACACAGTGGAATATTATACAGTGACCAAGAGACTGGGGGTAAGAAGCCAGAAGATGTGGAAGAGCATGTAGCTAAATGAAAGAAGCTATTTTGAAAGTCCCTGTGTTACAGTTCCAGCTACAAACTGTTCCCAAAGAGGCAAAAGACAGACAATAGAAAGATTTGGTGGCCAAGGAAGTGGAGGGATGGTGTGGAGGGTGAACAGTCACGGCACATAAGGTTTTAAGACAGTGAAATGCCTGTAAAACCTGCACCTTAAGGGACCAGATGGGGTCAGCATCACTGACGGACCCATGAGATCTATAGCATTGAGGGACCCAGAGATGCATTCGAGACCTGTTATCCTCAGTATCTCTCCATGGCCCTGTCATGGAGGAAGTGCCACGCCCTGCTTTGAGAGGGCTCTTGGGCTTTCTCTCTGGCAGGATCTCTGTGTTTGATGTTCTTTCACAATGCCATCTTGTTTTTCTGGTTGTAGGGAACAGAAACCTTCTGCTGGTTTACAGAAGGCCTTTAGATCTTCAGAAGAAAGCCACTCATAAGCCCAAGGGATCATTACTCCTCATAAAATGAGTCAGGCATACACTTCTGCTGGTCCACCCCATCCTATGGCAGGCCCTCCTCTCTCCTTCCCTCCCTTGCTTGTCCTCTCTCTTCCCACCTCCTCTAGGGGGAATAAAAAGCTGGCTTTGTGATTTATGGAATACGGAGCTTGTTTGTTTCCATAAGGGCCTTGGAGAGTCTTTATTTTAAACAACTTTATAGTTCCCATGCAGGAGTAAAGGATGCCTGTATCTGAATGTCTCACTTCCCCCTTTCTGAAGACTAATATGTCACTGTCTGAGTTTCAGATGGCTCCACAGTCTGCAGTCACACAACCCTCCTCCTGGGATGGCTTTTCAGCACAACTCAGATCTTTCCTAAGGATGATGGTTACGGCCCCTTAAGCTTTCTAACTATGGACTGATCCCTACTATCATGGGTACATTATGAGAGATGAGCTACTCAGGAATGTATCCCTGTGGTTGGCAGTCCAAGACTGGCACTCTGCTTGGATATTTCGTGGCTGTGGGAGACTGGATACCATGCCTGCAGTAGCTAAATCACTTTTTATTAGAAAGGGACACTTTCAGAGAGAGAGAGAGAGAGAGAAAGAGAGAGACTTTTAGAGGGGACACTTTGGTGGTGTACAAGCACACTTGAGTGTGCTAGTGAACACGGAAGCCAGAGGACAGCTTTTATTGTAATTCCTCAAATGAATCCACTTTATTTTCTGTTTTTGAGACAGGGTCTTTCATTGGCCTAGAATGCTAGAGTCTGTCTCCCTAGAGCTGAGATTCCAAGCTGTTGCGTCTTGCTCTTTCTATGGGGATAAAACCCAGGGCCTCACTGCTAACTGAGCTACCCAGCCTCAGAAGAGGACAGTGTCAAAGCCAGACATGTTGCTGTCCTGTTTACAGCCAGGCAAACAGGACCTGGAGGTGCAAGACACTTTCTGGGCAGACCAGTTTCCTCAGCACCAGGTGAGCAACTGCGCCTACCTTTTGAACTGGCTGATGAATTTGGCCCAGTGCTGGGTGGATGGAGTCTGAGGCCAGTCTACACAGTGATCCTCCAGGAAGGTGCAGCTAGCTAAGAGTGTACTAGCTTCTCATAGCTTTGTTCCAGGTTAGACAAAGGTTACTCCGTGGGCCTGTTCAGTAAGTGAGCCTTCAGGCTCTGGTGGTGTGCTGGCAAGTCACGGCCTAGCCTCGCTTAATCAGGTTCCCCAAGGCCACCTGCACCATCTCACAAAGCTCTTTATGTCTTCATGTGCTAGAAGCACACCATTTCCATATCCACTTGCTGTCATGAGACACAGGGCTTTCTGGCATCCCATTTCCATGTCCATGTCAAAGTCCTAACACAGGGCTTTCTGGAATAAATTTAGCCTTTGAAATGGCTTATCTTTTTCTGCTTCTCCTTTATTGGGTTGACCTAAAGGTAATTTGAAATTCCTCCGAAGAGCACAGCGGTCTAGCCTGGTATGATGGTGGAATGTTGCCCACATCCCCCTAAAGTACAGACTTTTTACTGTAAATCAATCTGCCCACCATGCACAAACTCCATCACTCGAAGGAACCCAAGCTCCGGTGGCTGTGTTTATGTGCCTACACCGTTGCTGTAGGACCATCTACCTAAAAAGTTGGAATTTCTCCATCAAGGTGTCACTGAAACATAGTCGATAGTCATTCAGCAAGACAGAGTGAATGTGTGCATTTCTAGTCTCTCTACTAGATGAGTGCACCCTATGGCCTGCAAGCCACGCATGGCTAAAGATAGTTATTAATTTAATTCAACACAAACTCATAAACTTATTTAAACACTATGACATTTTTAAAAAAAAATTAGATTACTTGAAACTTAGTGAACATCCAGTTATGTTGTCAAAAGTAATACAGGCCTTAGAGCAAACAAGCACACATGCTCACAAACAAGTGTACACACACACACACACCCCTTTGGCCTATACCAATGGTTCTCAACCTTCCTAATGCTGAGACCCTTTAATAGAGTTCCTTATACTGTGGTGACCCCAGCCATAAAATTATTTCGTTGCTATTTCATAACTGTAGTGAATCATAATGTAAATATCTGATACATAGGCTATCTGATATACAGTCCCTGTGAAAGCGTCATTCTATCCCAAAGGGATTGTGACACACCGATTAAGAACTGCTGGTCTATACTGCTACCAAAATAATACTGTCTTGATTATGCTATGCTTCTTGTGAATCTAGAAATCGATAGTAATGATCTTAGTGTTCCACATTAGGTAGTTCGTTTGTTGAGATACAGTCTTCTATATAGCCTAGGCTGGCTTCAAACCCTTAATCTTCTTGTCTGAGTCTCCCAAGGTAGAATCAGGAGAGTGAGGAGCCAGGTCCCAAAACAACCTTATTTTAAAAGGTTGTTTTGGCAATTATAAATGCTTTGCAATTCTGTATGAGTTTAATTATCAAAGGGGGAGGGGAGACCCTGCTGGGATCTCATCCCTGTTTGCATATATTCAAACATTGCAGCTTTTATTTTATCTTATTTTGGTTTTTCGAGACAGGGTTTCTCTGTGTAGCCCTGGCTGTCCTAGAACTCACTCTGTAGACCAGGCTGGCCTCGAACTCAGAAATCCTCCTGGCTCTGCCTCCCAAGTGCTGGGATTAAAGGCGTGCGCCACAACCACTGCAGCTTTTAAAACTTTCTTCCTTGTCATCACTCTTTGCTCAAGAAACTTTTATACAGCTGAGTGTTGACTATGTGAAATAGAAGGCACAAATTAAAGGCTTAAGGAAAACAAACCGTAAAGACTTTTATTTTAAATCAATTCTTTGGTAGGCATATAATTATAACATTTTGCTGAAAGAAAAACAAATCTGCATAGTTATGGGATGGGTGTGCTTGTCTCTCTTTACATAGAGTATTAAATCAGGACTGAAGGTCTGATCCTGCAGGGTGTAAATGCTAAACAATCTTTAGCATTTTTAAGAGTTGATCAGTATTTTGATTTTACAATCATCAATTCTGAGAATTCAGCTTTGTTGAAATGCAGGCTTCAAGACCTCTCCAGAAACTGTTGGAAGTTTGTCCTGACCTTAGTCAAAATTCATTTCACATGTTTTTGGGATATTCAAGTCAGCAAGTCAGTTTCTGAAGTCAACTATTCTGATGTCATTGAATGCAAATCGAGGCTAATTTGAGACTTGCTGGGAGATGGTGGGAGTGTGTAGAGAGTCTTTGCTTCTTAATCTCAAGTCACTGGTTCCGTAAGAACAGAGAACTCTGCATATACAAGGCAAGCACCATTCATGACAGTTGTGATTAGCGTTAGGGTGTAGAGAGTCCCAGTGAGGTATCATCTGAATCAGGTTAGCCAAGGGGCGTGTCTGTGGGGGGTTGTTTTGCTTACTTTGATTGATGTGGGAAGACCTAGCCCCTTGACTTCCCTGTGAGGATGTTCTGTAACCTGGAGTTGTGAGATCAAACTCAGGCTGTCAGGGTTGGCAGCAAGCACCAACCAAACCCTCTCCACAGTCCTGTACTTCATTTTCAATACCTTTAAATGTTATAAAAGGTATTTTGTTTAAAGTAAGATTTAGTAGAAACTAAAATAAATCTTTCTAGTTCAGTCCCTTTTTTTTTTTGGTTTTTCGAGACAGGGTTTCTCTGTGTAGCCCTGGCTGTCCTGGAACTCACTCTGTAGACCAGGCTGGCCTCGAACTCAGAAATCCGCCTGCCTCTGCCTCCCAAGTACTGAGATTATAGGTGTGCGCCACCACTGCCCGGCTAGTGCACTCTTTTTTAAAAAAACCACAAAACACACTCATTTCTGATACAGGAGTAAAGAATCTTTGATTCTTTAAAAAATTCCTCAAAGATGCTCAATGAAGCTAATGTTATTCTGTGTTAAAAGAAACAACTCTCCGAGTTCTAATTCCTTTCTGGTAATTCGAGATCAAAGTCTTAAATCAATAACTGTCATTGGACTTGCACTGATCTTTAATTGACCTTTGAACTATATGGAAGTTCATTTTTTATGGCAGATGAGGAAGGAGAGGCCTGGTAGGTTGAAGACAAACAATCTGGAAACATCCACTGTGACTATTAAAAATAGAGGCACCTCTGATGACCTTACAGGCTTTTAAGAGTATCATCAACCTTGCAAGAACATATTTATAAAAACTGATATATTTTGAAAGTAATTTTTATTTATTTTAATTATCATCTCAAGTACATGTGGTTATTACTATGCTACCCATTCGTTTCAGACAGAGTCTGACTCAGTGGCTCAGGCTGGCCTAGAAATCAAGATCTTCCTACCTCTGCCTCTCCAGTGCTGGATTACATGTGTCATCACCAGACCTAGAGAGACAAGAATTTTTAGTGTTCTGTTACCAGTGATGGCTCCATATAATTACCATCCATAAAGTTCTGCAAACACGAGCTAGCAAGGGTTCTGGACATTTGCAATGCAGAAGAAAAGGTTGCTGGCATTGTAACTCAACTGGAGTCCTCTCCTGAAGACTGTGCGTGAGGACATCATGGAGTGAAATAATATTGAGTGGCATCTATGAGTCAGAAGTCAAGCGTGGGAAGGGCTGTTCTTTTAAGCTCAGTGGTAGATTTGCCTGACGTGTGCAAGGACTGGGATTCAATCCCCAGACCTGCAAAACAAACAAGCAAGCTGACGGATGGATGGATGGATGGATGGATGGATGGATAGATGGATGGGTGAATGGACAGACGGACGGACCGACAGACAGATAAATGTGTTAACATGTCTTCAAAAAGCTTTCTGCTCCTTCTAAAGGTGACTGTTTCTGGACTCATACTTAGCATCTGCTGAACTCTGGAAGGGGGTTCAGGCTTCCAGTTACTGGGCTGTGCCTCTTATTTCATTGGAGAGGTGGGTAGAGGAATCCTGAGGGGGGGGGGTGTGCTATAGAGGCACAGGCATCTGAGAGCTTGTGAAGTATTCCTACAGAGATAATTGAAACCGGATTCAGAGCAATGTTTAGTACCAGCCCACTGTTTTGGCTCTGACAAAGCCAAAGGCACAGGGAAGTGACTTTTCCTGGGTCCGTACTTGGATTGATTGTTTGTTTATTTATTTATTTATTTATTTAACATTTTGGAAAGCAGGTTCAGCTTCCCGAGATGACATTGATACCCAACCTTTTCAGAAAGAATAGGATTAGCTTCAGTGGAACAACTAAAAGTCAAAACAAACCAGAACATCTGTGAAAGTATCCGCAGGCTGACCTCACACACTAGAGCAGCTTCTAGAGATGGATGCTTCCACTGAGTGGGAACGGTGAACCTCTCCCCTCTCGCCTTGCTGGTACATGTCCCCCAACCCTGGCCCAGTACGCAAGTGTGTGTGCAGATGACACACTTGCCACCCAGGAGTGAGAACCTGAGCTTGGAGCTTCAACATGACAGATTGGTGAACTCCAGGTTCAGCTGAGAGGCCATGCCTAAGAAAACAAGACAGAGAGAGATTGAGGAAGTCATCCGCTTTAGCACAGTCAACACATGTACCTAGGCAGGTGCACACACTCACACTCACTCACACAGAGAGAGAGAGAGAGAGAGAGAGAGAGAGAGAGAGAGAGAGCTCTGTCGGGGGTTGGTCTTGTGCTGTGAATACAAATACTAAATACTGACCTCCAGGATCTAGTTGCCCCTCTGACTAGCAGATCTTCCTGTAGAAGAGCAGATCTTCATGTACACTAAGTGGTGCTGTGTAAATTGCTCCCCAATTTAAAGCTACTGGTTCAATAAAAGTGGCTGTAGTCAATTATTAGGGAGTTTAGAGGTAGGCAGAGTTTCAGTTACTGGTCTAGGAGTTGCAGGCAGGGACCACAAGGAGAGAGAGAAGAAAGGAGGAAGAAGATGGAGAGAGCAGGAGGTCTCCATTAAATGTGATGAACCACTAGTACATGCCGGAATGAAATATACCCCAGGACAGACTGCTGGAGCAGAAGTAACCCAGGAAAGACTCAAACAGCCAGTACTTGGGGAGAGCAGCTAGGAAGTAGACAGTCTAGTATATAGAACAATGGATTAGGGCTAATTCCTCAGTAATTGTGCAAGAGCTGATTAAAATTTTCAAAGGACTCTAACTGGATTATTAGGGGCCTGTCGGGGACATATTAATAACTAATAGAGTTATTAAATAACTATTAAACTCAATTTACAGGCACTATTTAAACAAAACAAAACAAAACAGACTGAGAACAAAGCCATCTTACCAGTTTCTATTTACCCCTGGGAAAGTAGGTAACGTATTTACAGTTCAGGAAATTCCTGTTGCTATGACACTCTGGTCAAACCTTACCAAGGAGTCAGAACACCAGGCTCACAAAACTTTCCGTGGGCTTTGACCAGATTGCTTATGTAGGGGAACTATCATCCAGAAGCAAATACCCATGGTCACAGGTAGTCGGGTACAGCAGCCTTCCTGACTCAGGTTTCAGGCTCTGTCCTTGCCCTGGGATTTGCTCATTGCTCTACAAGACACATCCACAGTACCTGGGGCTCCTCCCTCTCCTCCACATTCTCTCATGAAATGACCCGAAGCAAACCCAGATGGCCTTGTATCTTAGCCTAGCTGTCCAGTGACACAGACCCACAAGGGGGTGTGTGTGTCTATATATAGATTTATTTTAAGGGCTTGGGTCTCATGGTGGAGGAGACTTGGTTAAGTTCCAAGACCTGTCTCTGTGGGCCAGGCAGCCAGGGAAGCTGATTTTCAGTCCTCACGCAAGTTCAAATGCCTGAGAACCAGAGGGCTGCCATTCTGAAGGCTGGCAGGCTCAAGAACTGTAGCGGCCTGAGTTCTCATGCTAATTGTGTTACCCCCCCCCCCCCCCAAAAAACCTGTTGGCAATGTTCCGCAGGTAGGCTAAAAGAAGCCTGCCCCAGTTGGCTCTGATTAGGAAGTAAAGTTGCCAACGGCCAATGGCTGAGCAGGGAGACAGAGGCGGGATTTTTAGATTTCCTGGACAAGGGATGGAGGGAAGAGGAAAATGCGGATAGCCACGACCCTGAAGCAGAAAGATCCGACTTAAAAGCCCGCAGACAGGTAAGAATTCGGGAAAGTGGCTCCAGGGGCCACTCCCCCAATTGGGTCTCCGGTAGCAGAAATAAAATATAGATTTAGCAAGTATTAATTCAGAAATACCGGAGAGGAGTGAGTGATAGCCACGGGCAGGTTTGGAAATGCCCAGTCATCGAGCTAGTAAGGCGTATTAAAAATAATGCCACACATACGTGTCTTTTCATTCCCAAATCCAGAGAACTCTGACGGGTGGCAACAAGTGTGATCAACCGCTGGAAACTCAGAGCAGATTAACAGCTCACCTGCTAAAGTACCATAGAGACTTTGTTCCAATTTGGATCAGGAAATGCTCTCCAGACACTCAGGTTTGGGACTAGTCCCCAGCATGGCACCTTTAGGAGATGGGGCTTAGTGGGAAGTTCTAGAAGGTGTGATAGCTAGTATTGATTGTCAGATTAACAGGATCTAGAATCACCTGGGAGACAAACCTCAGTGCATGTCTTCGAGGAAGTATCTAGGTTAGGTTGGTTGGGGTGGGAAGATCTACTCTAAATGTGGATGGCCCATCCCATTGGCTGGAATCCTAGGGATGGGATTCAGTCCTTGGGTTTATATAAGAATGAGAAAGAGAGAAGATAAACACCAGCATTTACCCCTCTACTTCCTGACTGAGACTGCAATGTAGCCAGCTGCCTCAAACTCCTGCTACCCACACAGTGTCTGTGCCCACACTTGGTGTCCATGTCTACACTCAGTGTCTATGATCACTGTGCTGGCTAGTCTTGTGTCAACTTGACACACAAACGAGAGTTATCAGAAAGGAGGGAACCTTAATTGAGAAAATGCCTTTATAAGATCTGGCTGTAAAAATTGTGGGTGGTGCCAACCCTGGGCTCGTGATCCTGGGTTCTATAAGAAAGCAGGCTGAGCAAGCCATGGGGAGCAAGCCAGTATGCAGCACCCTTCCATGGCCTTTGCATCAGCTCCTGCCTCCAGGATCCCGCCCTGTCCTGACTTCCTTTGGTGATGAACAGCAATGTGGAAGATTAAGCAAAGTAAACCCCTACCTACCCAACTTGCTTTCTTGGCTATGATGTTTCTTCACAGCAACAGAAGCCCTGACTAAGACAACCACACTACTTCGGTGACCGCTGAAGAGAATGGCTGCCATCCCCATCTACAAGAACAGCTCTGGGACCAGAACGCAAACAAGCAACCTCCAGTCTTCTTGTTCTGTAACCATGTGCCTCTTCTAACACAAAAAGTGATGGCTTTACAAACTGATAGCGCTATGAGTTGCCCAGACAGCATTCTTGGTGTTTCTAGATGGGACTGACCTTTAAACTGGTAGACTGAGGACTAAGAGTTGGCTCAGTGGGTAAGGATCTGGACACCAAGCCTGATGACCTGAGTTGAAATCCCAAAGCCTACATGGTAGAAAGACTCCTGCAAGCTGTCCTTTGCAGAAACACCAAGGGTATACTTCACTAGTCACAGCTCATACATGCACCAGAAACTCTGGAGTTGCCTGCTCACCTTCTGCCCCAAGACTTTCAAGTCAGCCCAGACCTTAAGTGCTTCTGTGTGGAAGAGCCTTCCCCATGCTCTCTCACTGACCCTCATGAGGGCGCGTGCCTTGTGAGTCTCCTCTTTCTCATTTTCCAGATGTTAGCACACTGAACAGATTGATCAGAGTCTCAGTATGGAACCAGAACTTCCATGTGGCCTGAGTTTCCTTGGGTAGTCCCCTAAGCAGGCTTGCCACCATCTGTGTGGTCAATGGGGCAATGCATGTGTATGAAGAAGCCTCGGATGCCCTCCGTTCTGGCATATGTCCCTGAAAGCCCTGGTTTCTTAGCTTCATGACCCATATGTGTGGTATGCCAACAGTATGACATCTCGTAGACCTCCCTGAGCGGGATCTGTGGTGTCCATGAAAACACTAGATAAGATGGAACGTAGAATGAATAGCCATCCACCAAGTCTGAGCATCTGGATCGTGGTTTACACCGAATGTTTCTGTGGCTGAGGCAATGGCTCAGCTGGTGAAGTGCTTACTGTGCAGGAATGAGGATCTGAGATGGAGTTTTCCAGCACCCACATATAAAGTATAGTGGCTTGCACTTGTAATCTCAGCATTAGGATGGTGGAGACAGGAGAATTCTTGGAGCTCGATGGTCAGCCAGACTAAACACACACACACACACACACACACACACACACACACACACACACACACGATGTTTCTGAGCAGTCTGACTAGCTTCACAAGGACCTCCCATAAAGCTCTTATGCTTGACCTAGGACCTTCTTAATAATGTGTGATGTGTGCATTCCCTCCCAGAAAATTCGCTTATGTGTATCTATTGCTCCCAGGTCAGCTGCGAGGCCAGAGTGCACAACTGTATGATCCTCCCAAGAACCTCACTGAGTCTGAGACCCGGATTACGATGTAGGACATCCTCAGCACCCAACTTGCCTGGTGCTCAGTTTGCCCTTGAGAGACTCTGGAGAGGATGTCTATACTCGCAGTAGCTGGCTTGCACCTATCAACAGCTTTGGATCACCCTGGGGCAGCACACAAGGCTCACTGGGAGCTCACTCTGTGTAATCTAGGAAATTGCCAAGGTCTCCAGAGAACAGTGAGCACACAGAGAGCACGTCTCACTCTGTGACTATGTCACGTCTGCTTCACCACTCAGTGGGTCCCCAGAAATCTTGCCTGTAAGATGTTTTTGTTGGTATAATGACAGAAGTTGCTTGTGTCTGTCTGTAAGGTCAGATACTGTGGGGAGCCCATGTTTTGCTGCTGAGGACTGAGCAGTTTGAAGTAAGAACTCAGAAAGTCAGGTGCTTCACTGAGATATGCACAGAGCACTCAGCAGCTGGGAGCTCCACTTCCCAGGCCACGTGCAAACCACAGAATGCCCTGAACACAGCCTTCCCCAATTGCATGACTCCAGAAGTCCCCAAGATGCCATTTGGGTACAAGTTTCAGTTATTCTGAAAATGCCAGGGGTTGGGAACATCACTTTGGCAACATGAGCAAACACTGATGTATTAGAACCTTTGGGTACTTAGTCCCGTTTCTTTGGGAATTCTGAAAGTTATTTCTAAGCAGAATGCCTAAGCTATGGCTTCTCAAAGACCCCACAGGGTCTTCAGCAAAATTGGCTGTGAAATGTCCTCTCCTGGTTGTAGAACTTCCTCCCATAGGAATGGGGAACTCAACTCTAGAGTCCTCCCAGAGAACAACTGCCCTGCGTGTGGAAGACAAGGAGGGCCGTGGCTAGGAATTGGGGAACAAGGGTTGGGGATAGCCAGCCTCAGCCACCATGGAAAACCTATAGAAAGAGTACTCAAAAACTAAAACATAGCGGCTGTGTGGACCAGTAATCCCACTTCTAGGGGTGGATCCAGAGAAACAGAAGTCAGAATTGGAAGAGACTATGCTCTCCAGCCTAAGGGGCTAAGTTAAGTTTGTATCAGTGTAGGAGTGGATATGGACAGTGTGGTATACATAGACGAAATGAGATCCTTTAGAAAACTGCAATGTATTATTTGTTTATGACAGTATGTGTGACGTTGGAGAACTTCATACTCCTTGAAATGTGACAGAGATGACAAATGTCACATGATCTCCAGTGTTACTGCCGTAGAAGTATCCAGGGGTCAGGGGGGGTCAAGCAGGGAGGAGATGGCGTCCAGCTGAGCCAAGAGTGCCATGTTGGTAAGGGGAACAGATTTTGATGTCTACAAAACAACAAACATGCTGTGCACTTCAAAAGAACCTCAAGTGTCTCATCACAGAGATGCCAGGGAGGTGAGGTAGTGGTTGTGTCACACGGCTTGATTTAATCACCACAAATTTTTATACATATATCAAGACATCAGAGCTTAAACTCTGTGTGTGTGTGTGTGTGTGTGTGTGTGTGTGTGTGTTTCGGCTAGTTTTAACTGCCAACTGATACAACCTGGAATTTCCTGAGAAGAGTCTTCATGAGGAATTATCCAGACCAGATCAGCCTGTGGGTTCCTCTGTGGGTTGTCTTGATTATCAGTTGTAGGCAGATCCTGTCAGCTGCCTCAAGCTCCTGTGCCATGTGTCCCCCACCACGATGGACAGTACCCTCAAACTGTGAGTCAAAGTAGACCCTTTCTTCCTTAAGCTCAGACAGATGCTTTGTCACAGCAACTAATACCAGGGAGATATTGGCTCCCCTTTCTCCCTCCTTCTCCCTCCCTCTCTTCTTTTCTCATTCCCCTTTCCCAGTTTCTCCTGCCCAAGGAAGAGACTAATCCTTCCACAGGCTCTGGTTGTCAGAGCCTGGGAAACTTGGGAGACTATAGCTTGCTCGTCACCACAGCCAGTCAAGGATCACATGGCACCAACATGGTTGATATAGTTGTCCGAGGCTGTTCAGGAGATAGCCATATCCTAGCAGGACTGTGTGTGGGCATTAAGGCAAACAGAAAACATATTCAGGGGGTCTTTCTATTGTCAAGACCCCCTAACAACAAGACAGAGAAGGACATATTTGGGTGTATAGTGAATGCTTAATTCTGTTGTTCTCTGTCCACCCTCAGCACAGCAGAGCTTAAGAGTGTCTCTGTACCTGAGTGTTCACATCCATTGATGCAACTGGTCCCAGATGTAAAATAATCCAAGAAAATTTGCATCTGTACTGCACAGGTAGACTTTTCCTCACCCTTGTTCCATAAACACTGGAGTAAAATAACTATGGACCTAGTTTATGTGGCATGAGATATTACAAATGGTGACTACAGACAATTTCAGGGATGTGAGAAGATCTGTGTGGATCTAGGCAAAGAGCAGGTCACACTACACAGTGCAGGTTTTGGAACCCTTGGGAGTCCTGGGATGACATCCCTGCAGACATTGTTGGAAACTGCAATTATCCATGCTAAATATGTGCTGAGAGAATGTTAAAAAACAAACAAACAATTAAATTGGTCTAGGGAGATGGCTCAGCAATTAGTGGAGGGGGGAGGGGCTGAATTTGAATCCTCAAAACTCACAGGAAAGTTGAACAAAATGGTGTGAGCATCTGAAATCCCACAGAGCCTCCAGGAAACAGGGAGGTGAAGACAGGAGAATTCCTGGTAGCTGGAGGACCGGCTTGATGTGTACAGTGTGACAATGACCAGAGGACCGTGTCTCAAACAAGGCAGAAGGTGAAGACCAACACCTGTGGTTGCCCTCTGACCTCCACACATGGACCTGGGCACATGGGTGCACACATACTCTCTCTCTCTCTCTCTCTCTCTCTCTCTCACACACACACACACACACACACACACTGTGTGTCTGTCTCTCTCACATAGACACACACACACTCTCTCAAACTGTATATCACAAATGCCATATCAAGAAAGTCTTTATATATACTCATGATGGTGACACACTTTAAGCAATTTGGGGGCACAGAAAAACCCAGGAAGAGCAAGGACAATGGGGTCTTGGCTCCCATGGAACTAGTGTAGGAGTCATAGGCTATGAAGGGAACTCTAGATCCTGAGAAGCAGAACTCAGGATTAGACCCAGGAGTGGTGGTGGTGGTGGGGGGGGGGGAGTCTGATCTTAGTGAAGACCTGCTGGGCTTGGAGTCCCAAGAACAATGGTACCACAGTTGGCTGGAGCCCAGCAAGGGACCTGACTGTTTCAGGGTACTCAATGGAAAGGTTTGCTCTGAAGTGAATGGAAGAGAATGAAAAAGGAGAGTGACCCTGGAGATGGGGAGATGACCACTGTTCTCCACTCTCTTCCCGGGAGTGAGTGTCCAGCCCACTCCCAATTACCATTTGAGACTGAGGTTCTCTGTGCTGTATATTCCCTGTGTCTGTTGTTTCTCTCTCTCTCTCTCTCTCTCTCTCTCTCTCTCTCTCTCTCTCTGTGTGTGTGTGTGTAACTATCTATCTTCATCTCTCGCCTGATCTGTGTCTCTGTATCTTCTGTGCTTCCTCTTTTTTCTTGCCCCCCTCTCCCCTCCTCCCAGCTGTAAGTAGCTTAGAGGGGATGCTGTGAGGGAATGGGTGGGGGGACAGTTCGGATGATACAGAGGATATGGAGCAGAACCAGCTCTGAGAGACTACATTCCAGGCCTGAGAACGTCACATCATATTAACTCAAGGTTGGCAAGCAGAAATTAGGGCTGATGTTTGAAAGGGTGATGTATGAGAGTCAGAGAGAAGACAGTTTCCATACTCCTAACATCTTTGCTGTAGTCTGGCATATGGACAGAAGACCTGAATGAAAGCAGCCTCACATGAGGAATGGCTGGGACTGGCTGGAGGGAGTTGGCAGGAATCGAGACCGAGAGTAATTCAGTTTTTCCCATCAGAGCAGGATTTATGCCCAGTTCACAGCCTTTGGAGGAATTTCCCTGGCTTTCTACTTCGTTGTGAAATTTCTGGCCCTAGTATCTCTAAGCAGATGCAAATGTCAGCAGGGAGGGGGGCTGATCCAAAGAGAAGTAGCTCTTTGTCTCTCCCTGCAAATTCAAAACAAAACAAAAAAATTCCCATTTTTGTAAGCATGACTGCATCTGGATCAAAGTCAGAGGCTCAGAGCAGCTGGGGCCTGAGTGAGGGGCCTGGCATTCAGATACAGCCTGGTGGGGAGGTGGGGCAAGGGGTGGCCACGAAGAGAGCGAGGTAGAAGTATAACTCCATGTTTGTATTCCAAGAGAACAAAGAGTGTTTGGGGAGCCCCATCTCTGGATTAGAGACTTGTTTTGCTTTTTGTTTTTTGTTTCTTGTTTTTTGTTTTTCAAGACAGGGTTTCTCTGTATAGCCCTGGCTGTCCTGGAACTCACTCTGTAGACCAGACTGGCCTCAAACTCAGAAATCTACCTGCTTCTGCCTCCCAAGTGCTGGGATTAAAGGCATGCGCCACCACTGCCCAGCAAGAGAGACATGTTTTGCAAGCAACCATTGCTGTAGGTTTTGGTGAGGACAAATCCTTTGCAGAAGGCTCAAATAGGAAGTGCAGGAGAGTTTCTCACTCTGCAGGGAAAGGGTCTTGTTTTCAGTGCCCTTACTGAACTTTCATTAAACTGGTCTCAAGTCAGTGTACAGGTAAGTCCTGGATTCAGTTCTGTACTCAGGATCTTCATGAGGTAGCCTGTCGGGTCCTGACCAGTCAAGTCCAGAGGCAGAATGTCATAGGGGAGAGCACAGCCCACCTAGATGGGCACAGTGTGGGTGAACCTGCTCCCAGAGTCCATCACAATGCTGCTGGCACAACCAGAGACACCCAGGGACAACACAGAGTGGATGGCTATGTACATGACTGGGATTTTGAAAGTCTCAAGCATGAGCTGGGTCATCTCTTACAGTTGGCCTTGGAGTCTAGGGGAGCCTCTGTGAGTAGCATGGGGTGCTCCTTGGGGTCACACACAACTTGTTGTAGAAGGTGTGGTGCTATATCAACTCCTTATCATCCCAGCTGGTGACAGGGCTGTTGCCCAATGGGTTACTTCAGGGTCAGAATGTCTCTCTTGCTCTGGGCTTTGCCACCCACATAGGAGTCCTTCTGGTCCAGGCCCATCATCATGCTCTCAAGGACATGCAATGCTATACGGGTTTCATCTGCTCTAAGTAGAGATGACTACTAAGACCTGTACAACACAGAGGGTCCTTAGGAAAACTTAAACTATCACACCAAAGAAACACCTGCATGTCCTGTGTTTATTGGGCCACCATTCACAAGAGCTAAGATACAGACTGACATACAAGTTATAGCCTTAAAAAAGGGAGTCTGGGAGATGTGACCTGGTGATGAGTGGATTTGACTCCTAGAACCCATATGGGCAGGACCAACTCTTGAAAGTTGTCTACTCGATTCTACACACACACCATTGTTCGCGCACGCATATACACACACACACACACACACACACACACACACACACACCACCACCACCAGCAACAACAACAACAATAATAAATATAGGATTTGTTATTTAAAGAATAGCTTCAGATGAGGCAAAAGAAAATGTCCCACTTTTAGTTTGATTTTAAATTAATCATACATACTGATTTTTCGTATTTGACATTCCTCAACGGTCCAAAATAACCTTTACCCTAGTTCTAAGAATTTCTAATGAGAGCTAGCCCAGCAGAGACATCAAGTGTCTTCTCCATGGGAAGGAGTAGTTATGGAAGCCATCTGTATTGAGTGAGCACTTTTTTGAGATCTGTTACCTGACTGTGAAGGGCAAGGAAGGCTGGGGCAGGGCCTCCTCATCTAAATTACTTAAGGATCTTCCTGCCCCCACCCCTGGACAATGGACCTGCTCAGGACTGTGCTGGGACAGAGAGGTAAGGGGCATGGTATTAGCTTCAAGCTGATAGCTGTTACTTACCAGGCTAGTTGTAATTCCCTAGCTATTCTTCATCGAATCCAGAAAACATTTTTCTGTGTAGTCTAGTGAGAGGTTTTATCCTGAATGGATATTGTATTTTGTCAGATGTGTTTTCTGTGGCTATCATAGTAATTACAGCTCATTAGAGTTTTTTTACTTTGGACATTTATTTTGATGGTTAACTTTAATTGTCAACCTGACATAACGTGGAGTCACCTGGAAAGAAAATCTCAGTGAGGGATTGTCTTCATTGAATTGGCCTATGGGCATGTCTTGATGGGGGTTGTCTTAAGTTAATTGATGTAAGAAGACTCAGCCCACTGTGGGTGGCACCATTCCCTAGGCAGAGGTTCCTGATCTGTGTAAGAGTAGAGCAATTGAGTTGAGCACAAGCAAGCAAGCAAGTAAACATTGATGCATTCATTTCTCTATGCTCTTGACTGTGGATTTGATGTGACCAACTTTTGGAGTTTGAAGTTTCTGCTTTGACTTTCTTGCCACTTTGAGCTATAATCTGGAGTTGTGAGCTAAAATAAACTCCTTTTTCCTATAAGTTGCATTTTTTTTAATCACAGCAACAGACATGAAACTAGAACATTTATAATGGATGTTACAGAAACCATACAGAGGTACCCTTTACCCAGTATTTCATAAGGATAACATCTTGTAGTCCCCAAACACAGTATTACAGCCAGGATTTTGCGGTCAGTAGACCCAAGCTACAGATCATTTCCATCATCTAAGAGAACATCCCTTGGTATCTGTGCATACTCCCACATTCCCTCCCACCTATTTTTAAGTTTTCCTTTCCATTTGCTGTATCCTAATACCAAACCCACACATGCTTGAATACTCTAGCTATTAATAGATCTCAGAATTTGGCAAATGAATTCTTCCACTTTGTCTTTTTCTTTCAATATTCTAGATCTTTTGATTTTCTATATACATTTTAGATTATCTTGACTAATGTTTAGCTAACTCTTCTACAAACATCATGCTTTTCTTTACATTATGTATTTATTTGGACGTGGGTATACAGGCATGCAGAAGTCAACTTGCAAGAGTCTGTTCCCGCTTCCCACCATGGGGTCTCTGAGGAAGGACTGCACTCAGTAGTCAGGCTTGGCAGCCAACCCCTTACCCACTAAGCTATCTTACCAGCCCCATAGTTTTTAGTTTTTGCATCATATGCTTCTTCTTAGAATTTAGAAACATAACGGAGTACTGGTCTTATATTACTAGACTTAATGATTAATTATAGTTTGATATTGTTTTTTCAAGGTCTTTGGGATCTCCTGCATAGACAGCTAGGTCATTGAAAGATGGGGACTTTTACTACTTTCAAATTTATTTGCCCATAACACACACACACACACACACACACACACACACACACACACACACACA
>JADRCH010000062.1:9107578-9125631 GCA_019843965.1 Rhynchomys soricoides
CTGTGTGTGCGAATGTGGGAGGGGGCGTGCACATGGGTACACAGAGGCTGGAGGAAGACGCCAGGCTTCCTCTCTCATTCTCTGCCTCCTTCCCTCACAGGCTCTTTCACTGAGCTTGGAACCCAGTCGGCAGCTAGTAAGCCCCAGCCATCTTCCTGTTTCTTCTTCCCCCCAAGAGCACTAAGGTCACAGGCACACCTGTTGCTATTCTCAGCTTGTGGATTTGAACTCAGGTCCTCAGACTTGGTAACAAATGCTCTTACCCACTGGACCATCCTGGTCCTCTCTCTGATTACTTCTGCAGAGGAATTCAATGTTGGCTAGAATATCACCTCTTCCTTCCATGTATGAGGGGTTATTTTCTCTTATACATAATTGATCACCATCTATACTTATAGAAATAATAGATGACCTCTAATTGAAGTATGCACACACACACACACACACACACACACACACACACACACACACACGGAAGTGGGGGAAATGGTGAGCAACACCAGAGTGGGCATCTTCTCATAAATAAAGACTTGATTTTTACAATGCCTAACTGTGGGTGGGTAAAACCAGTGGCCAGGCTGCAAAATGTCAATGACAGTTTTTACTTCCCATTCTTCCCAGCCTAACCCCCTCTTGGCTCATGGCAAAGAATGTGAGACACTTCAGCCATTTCCATTCTTCAAGTTTAAAAATGCTATTTATTATTGGGCTTACATGCCACAGTGCACATGTGCCAGTCAGAAGGTGACTGTGGTGACTCATTTCCCTCCTCCCCTCTTTCCAGGGACTAAACTCAATTTACCAAGCTTTCACTCCAACCACCTTTACCTGCTCAGGCGTCTTTCTGGGCCCCGGTTCTCAATTTTTAAATGGCCCAGCAGTGAGTGGTCTTTATTATTTTCAATCATTTCAAATATGAGATTACTTTGAGAATTCAGAAATTCAGAACTGTAAGGTGAGGAGAACTCTCAGAGAAGGTGGGTCGATGAGGAGATTCGTGAAGGGGCATGTGACCACTGTGAAGACCTGGGTCAGTTCTGCCGTGAGCTCTTATAGAACGGTCAACAGATCAAGGCTGGTAAGTGGCTTTCTGTCCCTGAGGAGCATGTCACAGGGCTGGTGCTCAGTGTAGAAGAATGGGGAGTGAGTGGGTAGACAAAGTGGAGTGTGGAGAACAGTGAGGCACTGAAAACATTCTTGTTGCATGGAATTTTCCAAACGAAGCTATTTCCTTCTGATCCTGGTAATTCTGTTCCTGCCAATCCCCTATTTCCCTCCATAAATGTTGAGAACTCCAAACCTACAGGGAGACGCTGCTATTCACAGTTCTGAAAGCTTCAAGTGAGATCAGACAACCCAGGCATTTTCCTTGGGCCTGGTGATTAGAACCAAACACCCACAAAGGAAGGGAAAAGCTAACATTAGGATTAACTTGGTGAGAAGGAAGTGAGCAGGAGTCAAGCTAGAGACACGATGGTTGGATCTGGAAACTAAAGCAATGTTTCACGTGGTACTTAGACAAATTGCCCGAGTCTCTGAATGGCTGTGGGTCTGAGAAAGAGCTGATAGGGGTAGGGCAGACATTGCCCTAGTTTCTGAAATAGAGCAATGCAGAAAGATTGTACGTTAAAGTGTAAGGGTTTTAAACAAGGGAGCTTAAAGTATTTTCATTCAGTGAGAAGAAAAATCCAGAAAAATCTGTCATGTTTTCCACTGTTCAACATACATGTGCACGTGTGTGTACAGAAGTATGCGATGAGTACCACCATGTGTGAGCATGCAGATGCTATAGGAGCACACCTGTGCACAGCCTTGTCACCCTAAGACAGGGCTTGTCACTGAAGTGGAAGCCTGAGTTTTTGCATGGCAGGCCAGTGAGCTCTCAGAATCCACCTGTCTCTCTACCTCACAGTGTTTGGATTACAGGGGTGGTTCTCAACCTTCCTAATGCTATTACCCTTTAGTCCAGTTCCTTTATGGTTGGTGACCCCCAACCATAAAGTTGTTTCATTGCTACTTCAAAACTGTAACTCTGCTACTGTTATGAATCATAGGGTGAATATCTGTTTTCTGATGGTCTTAGATGACCCTGTGAATGGGCCATTTGACCTCCAAAGGGGATGTGGGTATGACCCACAGGTGGAGAACCCCTGGGTTACAGGCAATGCAGCCATGCCTGGCTCTTGACATGGATGCTGTGGATTCTGATTCAGCTCTTCATGCTTTCATGAAGCAACTGAGCCATCTTCTCAGCTCCCCTCCTCAGCTTCTTACATGTTCCTTTGAGTACCTGTCATTCCCCTCTCTAAATCACGTGCATGCATTGGTTCTGGTCCATCCAAGTCCTACTCTTATTTAATTTGTGGTAACTGAGAGGTTAACTATCTGAACTTCCCTTCCTTCTCTTTCCTCCAACTTGACGTGTGGCCACAGTACGTCCTTATACAGCCTGTACAGTCAGGGCTTAGTACCGCCTTCCCGATTTGAAGGAGTCTGGTTCTCTGGGGCTGCTTTCCCATCCTTTTAACCCTACAATGTAGTCAGAAGCCTCATTCTGCCTCCTGATGCCATTGAGCCCACCCCTTGCTGGAATCCTTCCTTCCCTCCTCCAGGTTGGTCTTGGATGACTGTTCCATTCTGGAAGTTCCCCACCCAGCTCTCCTTGGAGAGCATGCTTGTCGTGGCCCTCTAGTTTAGATGACTACCTCCTTAGGAACTTCCATAGAAAGACTGAGTTCCTGCATGCCTGAAATATCTTGATTTACCATCACGCTTGCTTAGTATCTGTGGTGGATTCTGGAATGACACATTCCTGACTGCTCTTCCTTGGGATCTCAGGGGTACTGCTCATTTGTTTTTCTCACCCAGGCTATTAACAGTCTTATATTATTAACTTATTAGGGACCGAAGCTGGGGGCTGTGGAGATGGCTTGGTAGGTAAAGCACTTGTCACACAAGGACCAGGGTTTGGATCCCCAGAACCTGCTTACATATGGCCAGCTTTGTAGTACACATCTGTAATTCCAAAGCTCTCCATGTGAGATGGGAGGCAGAGCCAGGTGACCTGCCATAACCAGATTGGAACACAGGCTGAGACAAAGTGGAGGGGCATAGCCAACAGCAGAGTGTGTTCTCTGTCTTCTGTTCACATATGTGAGCATGCATACACATGAGCACACACATACATGCACATGTGCACGCACACACACACACATACACACACATGATTAAGAGAGTAAAAAGGAACAGAAACTTATTAACTCAACCTTGTTCCCTAGTCATATAGGGAGGTCCTAAGGAAAAAGAACTGACCTACTTCCATGAGCCTTTTATTTTAAATTTTAATTGGCATATAAAAATTATACACCTTTATGAGGTACCATGTGATGTTTTGATCCATGCAGGGACTTGGGTTTTCTGTCCTTTTTAAGTGTGTGTGTGTGTGTGTGTGTGTGTGTGTGTGTGTGTGTGTCTAGAACATTTAAAATCTTCTCTTCCAGATACTTTTAAACATATAATAGTCTTGTAGCTGGACTGTCCCTACCATGTGCTAGGACACTAGAACCACTGCTGCTACTGACTGTGACCTTGAACTGTGAACCAGCCTTCCCGTGCCCTGTCCCCTTCCCTCCACATCTCCTGGCAACTGCTGTTCTTTGCTTCTCTGAGGTCAGCATTTTTAGATTCCACATGAGTGAGATCATGAAGTTTTGGTCTCTTTCTGCGTTGAGCTTATTTCAATGGATATAATGTTTTCCAGATCCATCTGTGTTGCTGCAAATAGCAAGTATTCAGTCCCCCCCCCCCATCTCTCATTCTTGGTTTTTACAATATTCCATAATTGACTCTTTTTAATTTTTTTTTAAAAATCCATGCCCACCTCTTCTTCAGAATTTTGCAGAACTATAGTATAGCACAGAAGCCAGATCAACCACTGACACAGCTGTTGACCAGAGCAATACAACCACTTTTTAAGGAGCCCTGTCTTCTGTCACAACCTCCAAGCTCCTCCAGTGTGTGCTCCTACTTGACATCTAAGGCCCAGCAGAGCATCCCTGATCCCAGGCTCCCAGTTAGAGCAATCACTCTGTGCTCTGTCTG
Source organism: Rhynchomys soricoides (assembly GCA_019843965.1). Lineage (NCBI taxonomy): Eukaryota > Metazoa > Chordata > Mammalia > Rodentia > Muridae > Rhynchomys > Rhynchomys soricoides. The sequence continues at coordinate 9,111,680 of JADRCH010000062.1, forward strand.
ATGCTGGTTCCCTCCATGGACCATATGTCAGTATGCACTGTATCATGGTGCACGTGAGGAGCTGGGTATGCTCTTGCCCATTCCTACCCAGGGTAAGTCCTGAGGAAAGGAGTTTGCCTGTCGTCTACATCTTGTGTGGTCAGAGTCCAGAAAAGAAAGTGGATGGTGCCAGATGAACTCATGGCACTGAGAGATCTGAGGAGATGGGCAAAGTGCTTTCCCCAAAAAGCTGGATCACCAGCACACATGTACAAGCCTGGTGCAGTGGAACACACCAGCATTGGGGGTGTAGAAACAGAAGGATCCCTGGAGCTCCCTGGCCATCCAGCATAGCTAAATCAGTGAGCTCCAGGCTCAATGAAGTCCATGTCTCAAAACCTAAAGTGGAAAAAGGTAGAAGACAATTCCCAAGGCTGACCTCTGACCTCCACACACAAGTGCGCATGTGCACACCCATATATGCACATGCATACCATACACACATCACTGAGCTCCATCCATGGCCCGCCCCAAAGGTGACAATCTAAATGCACACTGTCTTCTTTTCTCAGGCGTCAGTGACGAGAACTCTCATTCTCTTTTTCTAGCATCTGAATGGAGTAAAATCACCCTCTTGGGTGGTTCCCTAATGAAGTTCTAGCTTGTTTGGGGTGTTTTCTTATACTAAGGACTTCTGCCTGCTCTGGAAGGCTTACTGTCCAACCACAGCTATGCATTCATGTGGTGAGAGGAATTATGGAGATTGGACTGTGGTAACTGGGCCCGTGGGGGTAGGAAGCACAGGTGGTTGCTGGGGGTAGCAGTTGGCTTTCCGGAACTGGGCATCAGGTAGCAGATGAGGCTGGGCCAGGAGATGTGAACCTGGCAGTGAGGCCTTCAGCTGAAAAGGAAGGCCTTGTTCTTGGTGGGTCTACACTGGCCTTGTTTTGGTGGCCTATTCATACAGAGAGAGAAAGCTGCAGGCCTGAGAATATATCCCTTCTCCTAGCTCATACTTGGGGTACTCTGAAACCTAGAATTCCCTGCCCAAACATGTTACCTATGCATGCCAAGCATTCCTCTAGATTTCTTCTGAAGGCTGAGCACCCAAGGCCCAAAACATAGATCAACATGGGTGTTTGGGTGGAGGTTGAATGTACAGATGTCCACATGCATGGCCTGAATACCTGGGCACCTGAAGATCTGAGTGCCTAGGTATATGAGTATCTAGGTACAGTGGGACCTCCTTGGCTTGATGCTAGGCTGGTATCAAGGCTTTAAGCTATTTATGTTCGCACTTTGAGGGTCATCCTCTATGGTGAGCGAGGGGTGGTGGTTTGGGTGGTCCTGGCTTTGGAAGTCGTAAGCTTTGGGAGAACACTCAAACTTCATGGTCCATTCTTCATCACCGGGACAGAGTGCCTAATGAGGAAGTGGCAAGATCAGCTCTGACATCTGTGGTATTTTGTCCCTGGGTGATAACTTGGAGCTGGCATACATAAGCAGAGTGTGGTTACAAATGGTTCACGTAGCTGTGGACAGAAGGCTTGGGCTTCCAGAGTGTTAGTGTTCTCTCTCTCTCTCTTTCTCTCTCTCTCTCTCTCTCTCTCTCTCTCTCTCTCTCTCTCTTTTAATAATTCAACAGTTTTATCTTCTGAACACACAGAATCTCAAACAAAATACAAACATTAATGACAGACAGACAAGCATGTTGACTATGCACAGGTGACTGGGAGACTTGCTCAGTCTTCCCACAGAAGCCTAAGAAGAATATCAGTACAGATCACGTCCTGTAGGATCCATTTTTCTTTATCTTTTCATGAAGTGCATCAGGTTTCTAAATCTTTAATTCATTTTTTTTTTCTCCAAAGAGTAGCTTTATTGAGTTCAGGTGAAAACTAACCATTAGATTTAGCAAAAACAAAACAAAAAGAACAAACAAACAAACCCAGAGCAACAACAAAAACCTTTAAGTGATCTCTGAACTAGATCTCAGCTTATTGTGAAAGTTTTTTTTTTCATCTAGTTGTCTGAGGTTAGAGTATAATCTGTTAAACATAAAATAGTTAATTTTTTTTTTGCTTAATGTATTCTAATGGTAATTACATTCCTGTTGACAAATTGATAACTTTTCACTGATTGATACTCTCTAACCAAAGGTTGGCAAACTCTCAGTTGTCTTTGTGAGTACAGCGTATCAATGGGAAGAGTTGAAGTTATGAATAAGGGTGGTAAGCTTATCTATTTTTTCAAATTGCGCATAAAATATTATCTAGTAAACTTATTTCTAGGAATTTACATTGGCAGAAATATGTATACACTGTGGCATATCTATCACAATATTATTTACAATGGTGAATTATGAGAAACATGTCAAAATTAAATACAGAAGTAATAAATTATGAAATTACTAGTAGACATTTCTATAATAATTAAAATGCTATTTTCTAGGCTAAAACATTAGAAGCCAATATTATCATCATCTCATACTTTCATATTATAAGTATGATTAAAATAAATTAACTCACTTTGTGAAAACATTATGCGATTGGAAATTATTTCTGACAGATTAACTCTTACAGTTTTATAGGCCATTCATTTTTTCTCCTTTGAAATGACAAAGGAAAGTTGACTATAGTCAAAATAGCACATAACCTAATCTCATAAATCACACATTTAAAGTTACTTGTTTTCAGTAGGTTTTGAAAACCTTACTACTGTCACACTCAACTAGAAATAAGTTGACAACTCCTGACTAAAATCAGAGAAAATAAATATTAGTCTTCTAAAATATACAGGACTCACCTCCTTAATGTGACCATTAAATTCAAATACCTTCAATGTTCTCCCTTGAAGATATGTTAGCTTCACTCTGAGCAAAGGGCAACATTACTTTGTGTTTGCCAAGGCCATTACACTGAGATTCATCAGATACCTATAACACTTGCTGAAGTTACCCCTTAAATATTTCTATTTGACCAGCACGAAGTGTCCTTCCTTATCCTTTTTGATAACTTTTGGTTGAAAGTTGATTTTATTCGATATTAGAATGGCTACTCCAGCTTGTTTGAGACCATTTGCTTGGAAAATTGTTTTCCAACCTTTTACTCTGAGGAAGTGTTTGTCTTTGTTACTAAGGTGCGTTTCCTGTATGCAGCAAATTGCTGGGTCCTGTTTACATATCCAGTCTCTTAGTCTATGGATTTTTATTGGGGAATTGAATCCATTGATGTTAAGAGATATTAAGGAAAAGTGATTGTTGCTTCCTGTTATTTTTTATGTTATTTTTATGTTTGTGTGGCTATCTTCTTTTGGGTTTCTTGCTTTTTCTAGGGTGTAGTTTCCCTCCTTGTATTGGCGTTTTCCATCTATTATCCTTTGTAGGGCTGGATTTGTGGAAAGATATTGTATAAATTTGGTTTTGGCATTGAGTATCTTGGTTTCTCAGTCTATGGTAATTGAGAGTTTTACTGGGTATAGTAGCCTGGGCTGGCATTTGTGTTCTCTTAGGGTCTGAGTGACATCAGCCCAGGATCTTCTAGCTTTCATAGTCTCTGGTGAGAAGTCTGGTGTAATTCTTATAGGTCTGCCTTTATATGTTACTTGACCTTTTCCCCTTACTGCTTTTACTATTCTTTCTTTGTTTAGTGCATTTGGTGTTTTGATTATTATGTGACTGGAGGAATTTCTTTTCTGGACCACTTTATTTGGAGTTCTGTAGGCTTCTTGTATGTTCATGGGCATCTCTTTCTTTATGTTAGGGAAGTTTTCTTCTATAATTTTGTTGAAGATATTTACTGGCCCTTTAAGTTGGGAATCTTCACTCTCTTCTATACCTGTTATCCTGGGGTTTGGTCTTCTCATTGTGTCCTGAATTTCCTGGATGTTTTGTGTTAGGAACTTTTTACAGTTTGCATTTTCTTTGACTGTTGTGTCAATGTTTTCTATGGTATCTTCTGCACCTGAGATTCTCTCTTCTATCTCTTTTATTCTGCTGGTAATTCTTGCATCTATGACTCCTGTTCTCTTTCCTATGTTTTCAATCCCCCAGGTTGTCTCTCTTTGTGATTTGTTTATTGTTTCTGTTTTCATTTTTAGATCCTGGATGGTTTTGTTCAATTCCTTCACCTGTTTAGTTGTGTTTTCCTGTAATTCTTTAAGGGATTTTTGTGCTTCCTCTTTAAGGGCTTCCAGCTGTTTGCCTGTGTTCTCCTATATTTCCTTAAGGGAGTTATTTATGGCCTTTTTAAAGTCCTCTATCACCATCATGAGAAGAAGATCTGAATCTTGCTTTTCCGGTGCAATGGTGTCTCCAGGACTTGCTATGGTGGGAGAACTGGGTTCTGCTAATGCTGGGTAACCTTAGTTTCTGTTGCTTATGTCCTTGTGCCTGCCTCCTGCCATCAGTTTATCTCTAGTGCTACCTGCCCTCCCTTTATCTGACTGGAGCCTGTCCTTCCTGTGATCCTGGTTGTATCAGAACTCTTCAGAGACCAGCTGTCTCTGGGATGCTGTGATTCTAGGATCCTGTGATCTTGAGATCCTGGGTATGACAGAACTCCTAAGAGTCAAGCTGCCTCTGCAACCTTGAGATCCTGGTGTGACCAAGCTCCTGTGATCCTGTGATCCTGGGCATGTTAGAGCTCCTAGGAGTTGAGCTTCCTCTGGGTGTTGTGGAACTGGTTGATGAGTTCTACCCAAGGTCTGCTCGGGGGACCAGCCCAGACTGGAAGGAGACTGTGTCACTGGTCTGACAGGGTTCCTGGGTCCCTAGATCCCGCTGGTCCCAGTTACTTTCAGTGTTGGGATAGATGTTGAGTCCTCCTTGCCTCTGATCCTATGATCCTGGGCATGTTAGAGGACCTGGGAATGGAGCTTCCTCTGGGTGTTATGGAACTGACTGTGGAGTTCGCACCCAAGGTTTGTTCAGGGCCGAGTGTTAGAGTTCTTATCCAGGCTCCACCCATTGCTTAGTGTACCTGTGCAAGTCTCTAATCTCCACATCTCCCTTCCGAGTACTGTGAACAGCACTGAGGGGCATTGTGTAGAATAAATCAACCAGAATAGCAAGGAAATTTAAGCTTGCCATTTTTAAAGAAAAAGTTTTCCTTCAGTGAAAAAGCTCTAAGCAGCTGAGAAAAGAAAAGCTAGGTTTCCTCCCACAGAAGAGGAAGTAATCCATCCAAGAAAGACTCCTGGGAACTTCACCTTGGCCTGTCCAAGCTGGAGTATGCACAGTGTGGTCCTCCAGTGCCCAGGTTCCTCCCGGGGGAGGAGGGGGGCTGGAGAAGCCCCTTTCCTCACATGTGTGCTTCCAATCTTGTGTGTAGAAGAGGACTGAGTCTGTTTTGCTGCCCATGAGCTGGAGCTCCTCCCCACTCCTCACACCCCCATCCAGATGAGGTGATTTAATGTCTTCTGCAGGTCAGTTGCTTTCTGAGAATTGGATAGTATCGGGGGAAGACATCAGGACGACTTCCTCAAAATTTGATGGGAATAACTGCCTTTGGATTTCCCCTAAGAATTGAGAGGGAATATTTTTCTCTTGTTAGCAGAACAAGAAAGCAGGAGTGGGGGTGTGGATAAAAAAGAAAGAAGAGCAGGAGAGGGGAGAGGAGAGGAAAAGAAAGGAAGGCAGAGGCAGGTGGATTTCTGAGTTCGAGGCCAGCCTGGTCTACAGAGTGAGTTCCAGGACAGGCAGGCCTACACAGAGAAACCCTGTCTCGGAAAAAGAAAGAAAAAAAGAAAGAAAGAGGAAAGGAAAGGATCATATAAGAAAGAAGGGATGGGCACAGGAAGGGGGAGGGGAGGAGGGGAGGGGAGGGGAAGGGAAGAGGAGGGGAAGGGAAGGGAAGAAACTGCCACCTGTCCTTGCCATACCACCCCGAACTCGCCTGGGTTCACCTGATCTTGGAAGCTTCTTGTGTGGGAGAGCTTGCGGTCTACCTTGTGCTTGTAGGGAGGAGATCTCAGACCTTTGCCCTGCACTTCAGTGCAGCATGAGGGTCTCCTGCAGGCATTTGGTTATGGGTAAAAGGAGTGCAAATAACATTTCTGAATCAGAAAACTCGGTTGCTGAACCTGGAGAGACACACTTAGTTTGTAAACACGGTGGGTGCCATGCTTGCTGTGTAAGAGGGAGGGTCTGAGTTTATGCCCAGCACCAGCACACCAGGTTCTTGTGTGCCTGTAACCTCAGGGTTGCGGAGACTGAAACAAAGTAATCCCTAGGACTGACTCACTGGTCAGCCGGCCTAGTCCACTCAGCAAGCTCCAGGCCAGTGAGAGGCTGTCTCAGAACACAAGGTGAGCATTGTGCTGAAGGACACCCCAGTGTTGACCTCTAGACTCTACACTTACATACACAGGTACATGAGCTCTGTGCATACACACATGAGTATGTGTTCTGTCTTATAAACTTATTTTTTTATTCCTTAATTTTTTTAAAATTATATTTATGTACAGGGGTCTTTGTGGGGATGTATATACGTCAGTGTAATTGGGGGGTCCAGAGAATGCATTGGCTCCCTTGGAGCTTGTACTGGCTGGTTTTGTGTATCAACATGACACAAGCTGGAATTATCAAAGAAAAAAGGAGCTTCAGTTAAGAAAATGCCTCCATGAGATCCAGCGGTAAGGCATTTTCTCAATTAGTGATCAATGGGGGAGGGCCCCTTGTGGGTGGTACCATCCCTGGGCTGGTAGTCCTGGGTTCTATAAGAAAGCAAGCTGAGCAAGCCAGGGAAAGCAAGCAAGCCAGTAAGTAACATCCTCCATGGCCTCTGCATCAGCTCCTGCTTCCTGACCTATTTGAGTTCCAATCCTGACTTCCTTTCGTGATGAACAGCAGTGTAGAAGTGTAAGCTGAATAAACCCTTTCTTCCCCAACTTGCTTCTTGATCATGGTGTTTGTGCAGGAATAGAAACCCTGACTAAGACAGAGCTGGATTACAGGACCTTGTGAGCCAGCTACAGTGGGTGCTGGAAGCTGAACTGAGGTCCTCTGTAAGAGCAGCAAGTGCTCTAAGCCCTGAGCCATCTCTCAAATCCCAAGATGGTTTTTTCCTTTGTATGATTCATTTCACCTCATAGTTGTAACCAACTCGCCTCCTCAGGGGGCCAGTTTCTTTTTCTGAGTAATTCGGAACCACAAGGTGTGTGTGTGTGTGTGTGTGTGTGTGTGTGTGTGTGTTAAATGAACAAAGAACAAGTTACAAGCCCATACCTACAGTATGCAGTTGGTATTCTGATGTTCCTTGTCTAAATTCTCTTGTTAAGTTACTGGGTTTAAAAGGTAAGCATATTCCCTGTGTATGCACATCGCTGCTGCTCTCCTCAGAACACCCACCAGTGCCTGAGCATCAAGTGTGAGGCAAGTATAAGCAGGTTCCACCAGAACGCTGGGGACAAAAGGTGATGTCAGGAAGAGAACGTCATAAACAGCAATGGTCGAATACAAGTATAAATTCTTCTGGGAAGTACTCACCAGACCCTGCCCCTCCCTGAGGATCTGTAGAGAATCAGTGGTCACTGGAAGAGGCAGAGTCATTTTCTCTAGTATCATTGTCACTGGGAAGTTGTCCATGCCTCTGTAAATTAGCCCTGACCCATGCTCCTGTCAGCAATCCTAACTAAACTCCTTGAGTCAAACCCCCACCCCTAAAAAACAGGATAGGAACACAGAAGTACCTTGGGAAGGGAAGGGGATCTCGGTGGGAGTGAGAGGGGGCCAAGAGAGGATAATACAGGGTGACTGTGATGGAAATGCACTATATACACATATAAAACGTCATCATGAAACCCGTTATTATGAGTGATTAATGTATGCTAATAAAAAGCATTTAAAAGAAACAATTTCTCATCCTAGAACTCATTAGAGAATACCTACCTGAAGGGCTGGGGTCTGAACTGGGGCTTGTCTCTGTGGCCCTCTTGGGTGTGTACTTACGTAGTACAGATTCTATGCATCAGGCCCAGTCTTGGATCCCAAGGAGGCTAGCATGTGTGAAACTCCCCCACACCCCACAGTCTGGCAGCACACACACACAAGGCTCTTTAGTTCCTGATAAGGATGCTGAAAGGCAACCATTGCCAATCCCTACTTCATTCAGAAGGAGCCAAGGCCAGACACATTCATGTCTCAGAGATGTTAGCTGGAGAGCCCAGAGATGGGGGTCTGAACATCATGCAAATGACTCACAGGCTCTGCAAGCCTGCAATCTGTGCTCTGAGTTCGGATTTCCTGCTGTGGAAAATAGAGATGAAATGATAAAGGGCTGGAGAGATGGCTTAGTCGGTTGAGTGCTTGCATGCAAGCATGAGGGCGTGAGTTCAGATCCTCAGCTCCCCCATAAAGCTCAAGCCACAGTGGGAGTTGCTATCCATGGACCTGACTGGCTGGGCTATAGCTTCTGTGAGAAACAAAGACGTCAAGACACTAATAAAGACCACATGGCTCCTAAGCAACCTCAATGTGAAGCCCTGTCTGTACATCTCATCCACAGGCCATGGGTTTCAGTGGAAGTCAGCAACACCCAGGCTGGCTTTATCTTGGCTAGTACAAGAATATACACAAATAGATGCTGGGATCCACTCTTCTTAGTAGAGACCATGGCTGCACCAGACCATCTTGTGTGGGAGACTTCTGTCACAGATGTACAGGGCAGCTTGACTGTGTGGACAGCCAGGTTCCATCTGGGTCCGTCTGGACCAGGATCAGTATCTTAAAATCCCAAATCATCTAGTGGATATAGAAGGAAAGGCTTTGCTGAGTATTTTTTTTAAAATGCCCAGTAATTTAACACCCTCATTTTGGTGTTTATTTCCTTTTAAATTAAGCCAATCTGAGCTGGAGGGTTTTCTATCCACATCAAGGTCATGACTGAATAGGTAACATGTTTGTTCCATCCTGTCCCTGGATACTTCTGTCTCCTGGTCCTTGACAGAGATGGCCAATTCCTCAGCCTTTGAGGATTCCCTTTGAGCTCCCATTAATGAGCCCATTTCTGAAAAGAGAGACTTGTGGTGTTGGGGAAGGCTCACCTGTGTTCTGTGCTGTTCCCACTCACTTCAGGGACAGTGTCTCCCACAAGTCTGTGCCTCATGCACAAGGCTCCCAAGTCCTTTCTCATCCACTGAGGATAGTCTCACTCAAAGCTTCTGCTGCCTGAAGGTGCTCTGGTCCCTATCATTCGAGCACCAGGTTCCCAGCATGAGCACCCACTCTAAAATTCCCCAAGTCATCTTGCCTGCCCATCTTCCTGGAAAGCTCAAACCACACCCAGGCTGCTGGACCTCTCCACTAGCCCTCCACAGAGCCTGGACCTGCTGTGAGCTCAGGAAATGTCAGCTGAGTGAAGGAAGGAGCCCACTTGGCAATCGCCAGCGTTCTTGTGGAAAGTGTTTCTTTTCTTCTTCCTGGACTGGATCATTGCCAAATCCTCCAGCGATCTGCCTGCTGCTCTGGGGAGCTCAGGGTTACTTTGTTCTGAAGTGACAGATATGGTTAGTCCTGTGCGTTTGCTGTGTGCTCTTTTTTTGTGTGTTTTTTTTTTCCTTAATGTATTTTGTTCCAGAGCATTTATTTGCTCATTTATGAGTTGATGTGTTTTATAAGCTATGAATGTTTCTTACCTATCTATTCATTTGTGTGTGTGTGTGTGTGTGTGTGTGTGTGTGTGTGTGTGTGTGTGTGTGTAAGGTCAGAAGCTTCAGGAATAATAGGAAAACCTCAAATGTCATAATTTTAGGTATCATCCTCATTGATTGATTGATTGAGACAGGGTTCCTCAGCAACCTAGAACTTAACTAGTAGGCTAGGCTGGCTGATGGTCAGTGAACCTCATAGATCCCCCTGCCTCTGCCTCCCAGCACTGGGATTTCAGATACACATCACCCCGCATAAGTTCAACAGGGCCCCAGCACTGGCAAAGGCAAGTGGACAAGGACTCCCTCCCCTACCCAAGAAGCTATCTGCAATCACACCGTCTGGCAAAGGGGAAACCAGTTTTCTCCAGTGGAGTCTCCCAGGGTAACCACACCTCATGGCAGGCCCCGTGCCCTGGAGGAGTTTGCCAGCGCAGACTACTAACTCATGGCACTTTTGTAAATTTTGGGGGGGGAGTCTCATGTTGCCTTTCTCAGGCTTTTTGTTTTTTGATTTTATTTTTGTTTTTGATTTTATTTTTGTTTTTGGTTTTATTTTTGTTTTTGTCTGTTTGGTCTTCTTGTTCATTTTGATTTTTGTTCTGTGTGTGTGTGTGTGTGCGTGTGCGCATGCGTGTGTGCGTGTGAGTATGTGTGTGAGTGTGTGTGTTACATTTTGTTATTGTTTTTGTTTTGTTTGTTTTAGAAAGAAAGACAAATATAAATTTGGTTGGGTAGGGAGGATCTGGGAGAAACTGTGGAAGAAGGGGAAATATGAAAATATATTGTATGACATTTTTTCAATAAAAACAAGTTTTAAAAAGTAGAGATAAACTCACCACCCCCAAAACAAAAACAAAAAGTAAAAACAAAAACAAAACCACCATGCCCGGCTTTTGGTAAATGTGAGCTCTTTCTTGGGCTTGAACTCAGATGCTTGTGCTTACAAGGCAGTTAACATCTGTCTCCCAGAACCTGAATACTTATTTATAAAAAAATGCATATTTTTAAAATCTGTGTCTAGATACTTAGAGATGGCTTTAATTATATTGAGCATCACAAAGCTCCACAGGCAAGCAGATAGAATTATGCATGCAGATGAATAATTTGCCTGTGTTAGACATAAACACATGGGTATGGTCATGTTCCACCAACACACACATTTATTACTGTGGAATGAATATGCAAATATACAAACAAGACTGCTGAAGGGGCTAAGCCCGGTCACAGCCTGTCACAGATGACCCACAAACCACCGGAAAACTCCTAATAGGGTCAAGGAGCTGTGCCTCTAGTCTCTGAGAGAATTTTAAAACTTCCCTCAGTGTCAGCAAGATGGCTCAGTGGGGACAGGGAGGCCTGCCACAAACCCAGCCACCTGGGTTCAATCCCCTGGGACCCACTGGGTAGAAGGAGAAACCTGACTCTTTTGGGTTGTCATTTGTTCTCTATGAATGTGCCTTTGTGCTTGTGCATATAACACATACACCCAAATAAATAAATAAACATAAACATAAAATAAATAAAACCCCTTTCACCAACTACACGCACACTGAAGGGTTTTGCATGGTTAACAGCTGAGTTTCAGATGACCCCACATGTCTCAGCCCACCCAGTTTCCCGTGGTTCCACTCTCCTCTGGGCAGCCTTGGCAGTGAGGGAAGCAGCCATTCCCTCTAGATTGCAGACTCCAAACTTTTATTTTACCAGTATATATTTTTCTAGAAAACAAGCTTCCCAAAGTGACCACAGCATGTAGCTTAATTGGCATTTGCACAATCTTTGTTTCTCTTACTGCTTGTCTGACAGGAAGCGTGAGGGAGAACAGAAGGCTTATCAGACCCTCATAGGCAGTACACTGCCTGGTACTAAAGCCCCATCTGTTTCCCAGGCCAGGCCTGGGGTGAGTGTGCACGGAGTCTAAGACCAGGCCTTGCAGCTTCCCACCACTGACTAAACTTGTGTTCCTGAGGTCTGGTTTAGTTTGTTCTTCTGTGTAGTGGGGGTTGGGGGGGCAGTACTAAGGACTGAACCCAGGGCCTCTGATGTGCTAGGCAAGTATTCAACTCTCTCTCTCTCTCTCTCTCTCTCTCTCTCTCTCTCTCTCTCCTTTCCTTCTATCAATCTATCTATGTATCTATCAGTCTATCTATGTATGTATACATGTGTGTATGTATCTATGTATCTATCCTGTGTGTCTATGTGTGTATCTGTGTCTGTATTGTGGTCCTTGCCTGTCTTAGTCAGGGTTTGTACTCCTGCACAAATCGTCATGACCAAGCAGCAAGTTGGGGAGGAAAGGGTTTATTCAGCTTACACTTCCACATTGCTGTTCATCACCAAAGAAAGTCAGGACTGGAACTCAAGCATGTCAGGAACTTGGAGGCAGGAGCTGATGCAGAGGCCATGGAGGGATGTTCCTTACTGGCTTGCTTCCCCTGGTTTGCTCAGCTTGCTTTCTTATAGAACCCAGGACTACCAGCCCAGGGATGGTACCACCCACAATGAGCTGGACCCTCCCACCTTTGATCACCAATTGAGAAAATTAGAGATCCTTATAGCTGGATCTCATGGAGGCATTTCCTCAACTGAAGCTCCTTTCTTTGTGATAACTCCAGCTTGTGTCAAGTTGACACACAAAACCAGCCAGTGCAATGCCTATATGCACATGTGAGTGTGTTTGTACATGCCTTATGCACATATACACAGAGCACTGAGGAGGACTTTGGATGTCTTGCTCTATTACTCTCTGTCTTATTCTCTTGCTATTTAGGCCATCAAACTTCTGCGATACACCTTTGTCTGGGCCCTGTAGTTTTCTGGAGATACCTTGGAATCTTGGAGAAGGCTGCTGTGTCTTCTGCATACTGTTCTGGGGTGTGCAGGGCTGGGTCTGTACCTGCAGGTGGGGCAGAGTGAAGGGCAGCAGGCACTGAATCACTGAGTCTTTTTTGTCCCCAGGTATATCTCCAATGATGATGGCAGTCCTGATAGTCTTAGAAATGCCTGCAGATGCCTTGTCCTCACTTGGACTAAGGCACCCGAGTTCCATTGAGTCATCCTTGCACCCCACCTCTGCTCAGCCATGCCCTGGCTGCTTTAAGGCAGTCTCAGTATTATTCACAGTGTGGATAGGTTGAACATTCTCTCAAAGTTCAAGCTGCTTGGAAATTTCTAAATATTCGGTTGTTAAAACCAAACATCCGATTTCATAGCTCACAGTTCTGGAACAAAACCGCAGGTCACTCTGGGTCAGTTTTAGAGAGGAAGGCTTTTCTTCCCTGTGGTCAGTGTGTTCCTCATTTCTGAGGCTTCCCTGGAATGACCTTCACTGTTGACATTTCTGCCGGTATCTGATGCACAACTGCATGGCTATCCCAGCAAGAGTGAGGCTTCTCTGGTGCCTCTGTCTTCTCTTTCTGAGTCCTCACTGCACTGCTGCCCTAGCTATGGCAAGAATAGGTTTCCTCTAGCCTACTGCAAACTCTTCCAACATCTACCCACTCTCCAGGTCCCGAGACCCTTTAGTATTTGTAATGGCTCATCACAGTGGGACTCTCCCACCCTTATGTTCTGTTCGTCAGTAGTACTGTGTTCTAAATATGACAACATGTATAAAAACCACAACTGCCATGTTTTGTCGCCAAGGAACCGCACATCCCACAGTTTCTGTGACTAGCAGTGCAGCACCACGGCACCACACATGTGTGACAGTGCGGTGTCATGTCACCAAAGAACTTCCCTTGTTGACTCTGTGTCGCTGACCTGAAAGTCTTCGTGTGGCCCATGACTCTATGTCCTTCTGGATGGTTTAGCAACTGCAGAAGTGTGTAGTCTTACAATTTTGGAGATCCCCCTCTGCTGAGACGTCCCAGAGGCCATGTTTGGGTCTTACACATTTTTTTGTCAGTCTGGATTTATAAGGCATGTTGGGTGCAAAATTAAGCTTATTAAGTGCATAGGGAACCTGGGAGGGGGAGATGGTAGATATGAAGTGGTCCGCAATATCCGGTAACTCCAGATCCAGGAGACCCAACACTCCCTTCCGACCTCTTCAGGCACTGTATTTTCTCTCTCTCTCTCCCTCTCTCTCTCACTTTCTTTTAATATTTGAAAAAAAAAAGAAAAGGTTTATTTAAAATGAACCAAAGATTGAGAGAAGGTAGGCAGAAAAACAGAATGATCAGGAAGAGATAAGGAAAGGGATGGGGAGGGAGATGGGAGGGATGGGGAGGGAGATGGGAAGGATGGGGAGGGAGGTGGGAAGGATGGGGAGGGAGGTGGGAGGGATGGGGAGGGAGGTGGGAAGGATGGGGAGGGATGGGAGG
>JADRCH010000062.1:9125641-9149020 GCA_019843965.1 Rhynchomys soricoides
TGGGAGGGATGGGGAGGGAGGTGGGAAGGATGGGGAGGGATGGGAGGGATGGGGAGGGAGGTGGGAAGGATGGAGTGGATGGGTGGGATGGGGAGGGAGGAAGGAAGGATGGGGAGGGAGGTGGGAGGGATGGGGAGGGAGGTGGGAAAGATGGGGAAGGAGGTGGGAGGGATGGGGAAGGAGGTGGGGAAAATGGGGAAGGAGGTGGGAGGGATGGGGAGGGAGGTAGGAGGGATGGGGAAGGAGGTGGGAAGGGAGGTGGGAAGGATAGGGAGGGAGGAGGGAAAGATGGGGAGGGAGGTGGGAAGGAAGGGGAGGGAGATGATGTGGGTGTGATGGTCAACAGTACTCTGAATAAAAGTTATGCAAATGTCATCTCTCTGTTGTCTCAGTGTATTATATTTCACTTTCTCACTTATTACTTTACATATCTGCATGGTTATCTGTGCCTTAGATAAATAAATATAAATAAAAATAAGGTTTACTTGGATAAAAGCACAGTTGTAATCCAATGACTCAGGTGACACCATGGTTCCTAATAAAAGGGTTGTGTCTGCATCAGACAAGAAGGGTAGTATACACACCACAGCTATGGAGGGCAGTGTACACATCACAGATATGCTAACCAAAGCAAAGGGACGGTTCACATACCAGATAGGACAAACTGGGATGTCATTCCCACTACAGAGAAACACATGTAATTAAACACATGAACTGTTTATTCAAAATTTTTCATAGTCCCACGGGTTACTGAAACGATGAAAAGTGAATTTATTTATTTATTTATTTATTTATTTAAAATTTTTGAGACTAGGTTTCTCTGTGTAGCCCTGGCTGTCCTGGAACTCTCTCTGTAGACCAGGCTGGCCTTGAACTCAGAAATCCGCCTGCCTCTGCCTCCCAAGTACTGGGATTAAAGGCGTGCGCCACCACTGCTTGGCGAAAAGTGAATTTAGATACGAGGTGAGGCACTACTGTAGAGTTGATGGATCGATGCTTCTGTGTGTCTTAGAGTTTCATTAATGTTAATGATGGAAGCACCAACTTAGTGAACAGAAATAGCCCGATTTAAGTTAAGTGCTTGAGTGTAGATTCCAACCCCCTGGGTCCAGGTTATGCACAGTAAGAAGGTGATGGGCTGGAGAAGGCTCCAAGCCGGCTGCCTAGAATTAAAGATCATATGTTTACCTATCCTCCTTACTAGAGATGCCACCTAATTGGTACTTCCAGTGCAAAACGAAAGAGGAGTTAGCATTGCAGAGACGTCAGAATTAGAGCAGCACATGGGGCCATGTGCAGACCTCTGTGAGTACAGCCCTGTGCCAGCGTGGGTTGTGAGCCCATGCAAAAGGCCTTCCAGTTGGTCTGCTCTGTGTTCTTGGTGTTAATTAGTCTCCGGTACAGAACTTGTTGGGTTTGCTAGTCTTATTTTCACCTTCCATGGAGTGGTCATCACCACTGCATCCTGAGAAGCGAAGAATGGATAGCTGTAAGAAGGAATGCAGAAGAGACCTGGCCTCCCAGTGCCTGCATCTGTCTTGCCGAGTAGCTGGGCTGCAGCCAGGTCTGTGTGCCCAAGAATTCCCCATGAACCCTGCTTTGATCATACCCTGAGCATGCAGGGTAGGGCTGCTCTGGGCAACTAAGGCACAACCTGCTTTTCCTTTCTGCTGCCTATGTCAGCTCTGCAGGTGAAGGAAGGGAAGCACAGACCCTAAGGAGCAGCTCTCTAAGTCGCTCCCTAAGGAGCTGGAGGCTCCCCCCTCCAGCCCTTCCCCCCCCCCCCCCAAGCTCTGCTGCCTGCCATTCACACCAGTTTGCAGGCCATGACGACACAGCCAGAGAGACCATATGTGCCTGGTGGTCCTCCCTGGGGAGCAGTAGGGCTTGCTGAAACCTGCTGTCTACAATGCTTTCCCTTCACCTTATGCTTTACCTGGTGTCTGGCAACCGAGGACTGGCTGGAGAAATGTGGGGAAGGGCTGAAGAGGTGGCCCAGCAGCCAGAGCACTTACTGCTCCTACAAAGGACCCAGATTCAGTCCCCAGCAGCCATGGTTTGAGTTGCTCAGAACTAAATGCCTGTAATGCCCGCATAGACAGACAGACAGACACATACCCACACTTAAATACAAAACATGTATATGGTAAACATATACAATAGGGGTTTTTTGTTGTTTTGGGGGGGGTTGTTGTTGTTGTTGCTGCTGTTGCTGCTGCTGTTGCCACAAGAAAGAGCGAAATCACATTTGCAAACATTGGATGCAGCTGAAGATCATCATAGGCAGGCAATTAAACCAGCCACAGAGAGACAAAGGTTCCTATAGCGAGGGTCAGCAAATGGCAGGTGGGGTATGGGAAGATATGCTCAAATTCCAACGAATACTTCTATGAATGTGTTCTTAGGCCACGCCGTGCCATTTGCAATGAATACATGCAATGAAAAATTTAAGACAAATTTCACCTAGGAAAAATATACATTCGGAGGCAGTCAACTAACTTTGTTAAAGTCATGAAGGAAGGGCTCACCTAGTGTAGACAAAGTGGATTTATATTTGAGAACCATGGTAATTAAAACCATGATAGTGTCTTAAAAAGAGATGGACAAAGGAGACAGATCAAGAACTCGGGAAACGGACCCCAGAATGCAGATCAGAATGTGACCTTCGAGAATGGACCATTGCCCATTTTTAAGGGTAATTAAGAAAACTGCAAATCAATTGAAAATACTAAAGGTCTTACCCTTACGAAATAATTGCAAATAAATGAGAAGATTAATTGTGGTTTTAAAAGTGACATTTTGAAAGCTGCCACAAGTGAGTCTATGAATACATCTCAGAGGGGATGAGGACTCCACACAGGGCTTCCTATACAGAGATCCAAGGGTTGGGTAAGATGGAGCTGACTGCCCTCTCTTCAGCCAAAACAAGTGAGCAAAGCTGGTGTGCAGATCGTACCCCATCCAACTAGAGGGGCAGACAACGAAGAGCCAGGTTCTCCCCCTTTATTAGAAGTGTTTGTCTTTTTAGTCTGAGAAAACCCCAGCAGTTAGACACGGATGGAACCGAGCCACATGTACGAACCTGTGACTCACCTACCAAAATGCAAACAAATACACTGGGCTGCCACAGCCGGCTACTTCATACAACAAAGGCTCCAGTGCGAGCTAACCACACCTATCTAGAAGAGAGGGGTAAGGGAGGAGAGTGGGCAGTTAAACAGAGAGACCTAAGAAGAGACCGGCTGCAAACTTCTTGGCGCATCTACACTAATACTCCTCCCCAGAGCCATAAGGTGATGCTGCAGGGGACACTGGATGACAGCGGAGTGGAGGACATTCCTGTGCTTTTCAGAGAGATAGGCATAAAGATTAGATGGATGATAGATGATAGGTAGATAGATAGATCATAGATAGGTAGATGATAGATAAATGAGAGATGATAGATGATAGGTAGATAGATACACAGAAAATAGATAGATGGATGGATGGGTAGATAGGTAGGTAGGTAGGTAGATAGATAGATAGATAGATAGTCTGCCTAGCACACTTAATATATTTATGCCTGTTCTAGTTAGCTTTAACTCTCAATTTGACAAAGCCTGCAATAGCCTGGAAACAGAGAATCAGATGTAAGCACATTTGTTGGGAATTGTTTTGATTGTTAATCGATGCAGAGGGGCCCAGGCCATGGTGGGTGGCACCATTCCCTAAGACAGGAGTCTAGAGCTAAAAGAGTCAGAAAACAGACAGAATCAAGTTAGCTAGCAAGCAGGCTGCGTGGATGCATTAATTTATTTCTATGCTTCACTGTGGGTAGGACTTGTCTGCTTCCTTGAGTTCCTTCCATGACTTCTCTTATCGAGGAGCTGTGATGCCAAAGAAGTTCTTTCATCTCCTAAGTTGCTTTTGGGAAGAGGGTTTTATCACAACAATAGCAGGAGACTAGAACTGTCTACCAGGCACAGATGGCTGACCTGGAACATGGGAATTGTCCCAGGGAATTGCCTGCTCAGAAATCGAGAAGGCATCTTGTCTACCCCAGGACCAGCATGGCCTCAAAAGGCCACAGTCATCTGCACCATCAGTTCTCAAACCTTAATCTTAAGACCTGCTTCACACACCCCAGCCACCTCTCCCCAGCAAGGGCAATCATGACCTGGATGTGGAGCCAATGTGGCTCTACATTTCATTTTTCCTACACAGAGATTGCTTATGAAAATGGCTCCCAGCCAGTGGCCACTGCTCCCCACCCAGACACTGACACAGAGGGAAATTCTAGACCATGCTCTGTGAAGATGAATCTTCCTATCTGCCCTAACCCAACCCAAGCACTGACCCTTAGGAGCCTCCAGGGAGGCCAGTCGCCTGTCAGTGCATAGAAGTTAGCCAAGGAGATAAAGGCTGGGAAGGCAGAGCAGACAAGAGGTCCGCCAAGTGCTTTGTCAGCCTCTGGGAAGGCCCCACCCAGGCCCACTCCCACACAAGCCTTGGGGAGAACTGGCTTCCACATTGCCCTCCCCCCCATCTTAGTTTCTTTCACTATTGCTATGACAAAACACTCTGTCAGAAACAACTTAAGGGGGAGGGTTTGTTCTGGCTCACAGTTCCAAGATACAGTCCATTATAATGGGGACATTTAAGATGCACACATGCTACTGCTCAGCTCCCTTTCTCCATTTACACAGTCCAGGATACTGCTGCCTAGGGAATGATGCCACCCACAGTGGGTGGATGTCCCTTCCTCATTCAACGATGGAGATAATCCCATCTCCATCCCAGAGGCCCATCTCAGGTGATTCTAGATGCTGTCAGGTTGGTGATTAATGCTAACCATCATGCCTTGCTTCTTGTAGCGTGTCTAGGGAGCAGCATGAACAGAAAAACTGGGATATGAAAAACAGAGCAAAGGGGGGTGGGGTGATGGCTTAGCTGCTGCCCTCCTGAGGTGGAGCCCTGAGCCTCTTTCTCTTCCAGCTGAGATGCCAGCCCAGAGAGAATCGGCCCTCTTCTTCCATGAGTGAACTGAGGACTTCAGAAAGGTCGAGTTTGAGCGACCATACCTCCTGCTACCCATGCTCCTTGGAGCAGGTAGCGACTGCCTGTGTCCTTTGGAGATGATGCAGTAATGCTGGAGAACAAGGCCACACCATTCCTCTGCTTCTCTCTTCTGTCTCCTCTTGGCTCACCCAAACTTTCTCAGTTCCTCCTAAGTCTCTTCCCTTGCTATTTCTCTAAGCTGCTACTGATCTTCCTGCCTTTCTCTTTGAAAGTGTGCACACACAAGCCTCTTGACTGTGAGTGAGGACCACTCATGTCTGAGAGGGTGTCCTGATTAGAAAATGCTTTCGTAGTCACCATGGGAAAAAGAGTACTGTCGCTAACACAGTCTTTCCCACAATGCCCTTGACCAGGCGGCTCTTTTTGTTTTAATTGCTAGCCCAAAGCTCTCAAAGACAAATGTGGTTCTCCAGAGAAGAAGAAAAAACTGAGGTTTCATCTCATACACCACCGTCCTGGGAATCAAGATGACACATTATTCAAGAATCAGCGAGACTGGGGGTGGGGGATAGCTCTGGGCCAGACCATTGAGAAATGAAAGGATTTAGACACCCCTTTCTCTAGGGTGACAGGCCAGGATTGCTAAGGAGGGGTTCTGAGGGGGGTGGTGGGGTGGGGGAAGGGTTCAGGATGACTGAGAAAAAGTCTCATTTATTAGAAAAAAAGTCAGAATATGGCTATGAGCAAAGACTTTTAACTGGCTTATTAACGACAGATATCCCCAAGCACAGATAAACCTGGTCAGAAGGCAGAAGGCAAGAGCTGAAATATCCACTGGCAATTAAGCTAGAGCCAGAGTCATAAGGAGGTTGGGGGGGGGGGGGAGATGTGACTTTCAAGGAAGTGGGAGCAGGCAAGGCAAGTCTAAAAGCAACCACGCTTAGAACACAGAAGGACCAAAAGGACCACAGCAGGGCCGCTCCCCCAGCCTGCCCCCTCTGCAGCCCACCTTGGCCATTAATGTCCTGAAAAGAAGGGTAAAGTGCAGTTCCCAACTCCAGCCCTGACTGGACCTCTAATTTTACTTCCATGAGTGTGCCCTGATGGGTTTTTGAGAAGGGGGAGGTGTGTCATAAATAAAGCAGGGCCCACAGCCGAGCTCTAATCAGTTGCAGCTGCTGGAGGAGGCCTGACAGGCAGCTTGCATCATGATAGAGCTTGCCTTGGGACCCGGTGCTGTTCTGTTGCCAGCGTGGGGGCAGGAAGGCAGAGGATGCCTGGGGAAGGAGGGCTTGAGACATGAGTCTGCAGAATTCATTGCTCCTAATTAAAACCACATTTACAGAGAACAAACTGTGGGGGCGGGGAGCATGCAGTGGGATTTCCTTGTAGCCCACAAAATGAATCAACTTTGAAAGGGTTAGGGGCTGCCTATCTGCAAACTCCCCCCTGTAGACAAGACACTGCCCTTTCCATCCAAATGGAAAAAGCTGACTCATCCATCTTCTAGGGGAATGTGCTCATGGGGACCCCAGAAAGTGTCATCAGAATGGGGAACTGTTTAATAGGACAGCTGAGTCATTTGGGGGTCCTAGGAGCTCTGCCCTCAGAGTTAGTGAGGAGACAATGAATGCCCTGAGAGGCACCAGGGGGATCAAGGTGGGGAAAACCCTACATTGCTATTGCCTAGTATTTTCAAGGAGATGGTTATCTTGCTAACTAAAGAAAATTATAGATCCTATTGCTGTGTATGTCTTTCAGTCAAAAATAATTCCAGAGATAAAAAGTTGTTTTAAAAAATTAAGCTACAGTATACTGGGTGCCTTACAGGAATTGGTTTAAAATGGTCCTGTCATTTGGAGAGAACTGGTTGGCATATAAGCCAGCCTTGTAGAGAGACTGGAAGACCAGAAGCGTGGCAGAATCTCTGGGGTGTTGTTTCCCAGTCATTCAGTGTGTGTGTGTGTGTGTGTGTGTGTGTGTGTGTGTGTGTGTTTGTGTGTGTGAGTCTGTACTCGGGGTGCTGTTGCCCCTGTGACCTAAAGGTGAGGCTGCTTCAGAAGAAGCAATAGAGAGCTGGCCCCACCCATTCCCCTGGATGGCAGGAGCCTCAGTAGGACACTACTGTGTCTGTCATGATCATGAGGGAATCAGAGATATCCTGTGCAGGTTGAGTGTGTTCCCTGTACCTGGCTCAGGATAGACGGCACCCACCCTGAGCTGTGGCATCAAAGGCCAGTTGAGCTCCATTCAATGAGACGCTCCAGCTGGAGGCCCTCTGAAGCCAGCTGTCCCTGCTTTAGCTTCTGAGCTCAGAGGGTGGGAGAAGGTTCCCAGGACAGCTTGCCCCACCAAGACTGACCAGCCACCCACACAAGTCCTGGCGGAGAGGGCGCCACATCTCACCTCTGACTCAAATGGACTGAGGACAAACAAAACACAAACTCAGCCTTCAGAGTGAGACATGGGGACTTAAATAACTTTAATATTTCCACCAAAGGTTCAGAAAGTTCCTAGAGCAGGCTGAGGCTCTGGCCCGATGGCTCTAAGTCAGGGGACAATCAGAAAATACAAATACCGTCTCTAGTGGGATGTAGACAGATCTCAAGCTAGATGAGCAGGAGAGAGTCCTGGGAGCCATCGGATTATACGAAATAACTCAGCACTGCTAATGGCCGCTCTAGTCTGCAGTGATTTATTAGGCTGACATGTGATTTTTTTTCCCTCCCCATTCTTCTATTCCATTCCTTCGTTCAGGAGCCAACCTGAGCGTGCTATTATGAGCATTCCAAAAGAGTAGATGCAAGCCTTTGATAAATTGCAGCAAGTCTCTGCTCTGAAATATCGCAATAGACATCCTGACAAGGTAATAGGCAGTCGTAGCTCAGTGTGTGTGTGTGTGAGTGTGTGTGTGTGTGTGTGTGTGTATTTGTATGTATGTATGTGCCATACCCTTTGGTGGGGTAGAAAGCCTAGTCTCTCAGTGGCCTGGAATTCACCAAGTAAACAGAAGCTGACTGGCTAGCAAGCCCCAGAGACCTGCCAACCACCTCCCTTGCCCTTGGATTACAAGCGCGTGCTACTATACCCAACGTTTTATTTATTTGTTTTAAGTGCGTTCCGGGGACCAACCGTGGGTCCTTGCATCCTTTTACTGACCGGGCTGTCTCCCCAGCCCAGGCATTATTTGTTCTTTGGATTTTTTTTTTTTTCTGAGAGGTCGTAGAGAGGATCCTGTGACCCCATGTCCCATAGAACTGGCTGATGGCCCTTTCTACTGAGCTTCCAGGGAGGCCGGGAGTGGAAAAGCCCCATTTCATGCCTGTATTTTCACCAGCATGCTCTAGTTAATTATTAATTAAAAGACCATCGGACTAACCTTCACGAACCATAAAACCTATTATTCCTTTATTCTTCCAGTTCATAGAAGCAAGCGAAGAAGTCAGGGCAACTTATATTGACTTAATTTGGGGCCTTTTGATCTGCCCCTGAACCATGCACTCACTCAGAGTACTGTGAGCAACTCACTCAAGTTGCTGTGCTTGAACTTGGTGTCCTTGGGAGCTTTGGATAGTAAAAAAGTCAACTTGCACTGGCTCCATTAACAAAGAAGAATAACTGAGATGGATGAGGGGAACTTCATCTGGGATCTGTTCCTGGCAGTTCATACAAGTTCGCGGCTGTTGTTGACTTTACTTATCTACAGTGATGAGGATGACAAGCCAGGCTGGCTCTCATTTCAGCTTCGTCCATTTAAAGCTTGTCTTTCTGAGCTGAAAAAGTCAAGCAAAGGTCTCCACGCCAGAAGCACCGAGTGGCGGTTAGGCCTGGGTCTCTGCAGCTGACCACTCTTCATCCCTGCTCTGATGTCTGTCTGTCTTCCATTTCTAAAACGATCTGTCCACAGCACGATGGAGCCAGAATCTGTCCCTTTCTAAGTGGCCTGTCGGCAGCCAACATCTCCATAATGGCTCTCTGGGGCAGGCATGCTGATGTGAGACTTGCCTCCATTTTCCCCAGAATCATAAATAATCCAAACCCACAGCTGGTGTTCATCTCTGGGACTGTGCAGGCAAGGACAGGACAGCAAAAACAACAGCTTCCCACTCTGTGAGGAAACCGGAGATTTAAAGCAATGGACTGGCATCTGTGAGGCAAAAGATGAAGACTGTTGAGTTCTGCTTAGGACCCGTGCCTGAAACTTGAAGGCCTGGCAAGAACTAAAGTCACCAAGCCCTATGCTCCAAAATTCAGTGCACAGACAGAAACTCAAAGATGCTACGGTGACAGATCGAAGGGAGATTGCCAGAGAAAAGTTTTGTTGCTCAGATTCCAAAAGAAGGGAACATTCGGAGCAGCAAGCCGGAGGTCTGAGGAAACCCTACACAGAAGTCTTGACTGAGGTTTCTTCTGTAGGGGATTTTTAAGGCAGAGCAAGCACTCTCGGGATTGTCTGGCAGTCATCCTAACTGCAACACACTCGGGGGTACAGAGACAGGCTCCGTGTGGTCTGAGTGAGAAATATCCCCAGCATTTGAGCACTTGGTCCCCAAGTGTTGGTTGTGTTTAGGGAGGTTTAGGAGGTATGGTCTTGCTGGAAGAAGTGTATTGCTGGTGTATGGGTCTTTGATAGTTTAAAACCCGGTGCTACTTCCTGTGTGACCTCTCAGATTCCTGTCCCTACTGTCATGCCTGCTGCTGGGGGCCATTGCTTTCCCACCATGCTGGACTCCTGTCTCTCTGGAACCATAAGCCAAAATAAATGATTCCTTCTATAAGTTGCTCTGGTCATTGTATTTTATCATAGCGACAGAAAAATAATGAACACAAACTCCCCCCGCTGTCCAAAGTCTGGTACCAGGGTATGAAGGCAGATAGATAGCCCAGGCTGTGAGTCTAGTAAGTGAGGCAGGTGTGGATTCAGAATTAATTGGTTTGTATTTGAAAAGTATGCTCTTTTGATTTGCATAATGCCTGTGGGCATTGGCCTGCCCTGGGAGGAGGCATCCCTTCTGTGTCAGTGACTCTGAATATTAAAAACAGCCAAAGCATAGTTAATGCAACCTGCCTCAAGTCAGGTGGGAAAGCCACTGGGTGGGACTGTTTACTGGGAGGTAATGTGATGCCTTCAGGCCTGGTCAGGACTCGAAGACCCAGCTGTCTCTCCTGTCTACTAGCTCCCCTTCCCAGGGACCTAGAGTTAGTTCAGCAAGAACCGTTCTGTTGTTGTTTTGTTTTGTTTTGTTTTATGAGCAATGGTGTGACCACTGGAGTCTCAGCAGCAGGCAGAGACATCCAAATGCAAGGTCAGGAACTCCTGTGATTATCATTTGGTGACTTGTCTCTAGCTGCTACATGCTTAGAGCATTTAGTTCCTTTTCAAAAAGAATAACTGACCTCTTGTGAAGACAGCATGGGTTCATGATGGAGCTTGCAAGAGACCTTATCAACTCCTTACTCAAGGCACAGAAGAAATTCTCTCCCGTGGACTTGCCATTCAGTTCAGGGTTATCCTCAGATCTCAGCTGTGGCCTGGCAAACCGTATGCTCTCTCTGAGGACTCAGAACATCAACATCAAACTGCTGCAGTTTCCTTTGTCACACAGTCTGGGAGAGGACAGGTGGTGGGAAGAGGACCTCCTCCTGCTACTGGGCCATTGTAGTCTGGGCATTGCCTCACACACTCAGTCTCCCAGTCTGCCTCCCTGATTCCGGAACATGGTGCCCGACTCTTGGCTTTTTGCCTCCCTGGTTCCCAGAAGCTCTCAGAGCGTTTCCCTGAGGAGGTATTCAGCCTGTCTCCAGGAGGGAGGCTTTCCCAAAATGAGATGAAGCAAGGATAAGTGGCGTCTTTCCTACTCAATTACTTGAAAAGAAAAACTAGGGTCTGGGAGATGACTACATTGACAAAAGACTTACTACATGTACGAGTCAGGGTTCTCTGGTAACAAATAAATCTCTCTCTCTCTTTCTATCGATATATATATAGATAGATAGATAGATAGATCTATCTATATATATATCAGAATTTATAAGAATGACTCACAGGCTGTGGTCCAGCTAATCCAACCGTGGCAACTATAAATGGAAGGTCTAAGAATCCAGTCGTTCTTCAGTCCACAAGGTTGGATGTCTCATCTGGTCTTCAGTATACACCAGCATCCTGAAGAAGTAGGCTCTGATGCCAGTGAGAGAATGGACTTGCTATGGAGGTGAGAGCAAGCAGGCAAAGGACAAAAGCTTCCTTCTTCCATGACCTTATATAATCAATCCTAGAAGTGAGTTTTCCCAGCGCCCAAAGACTCAGATTAAAGGTGTGTCTTCCTACTTCAAAGGTCCGGATTAGAAGTAGATCTTCCCACTCCAAATTAAGCAAAAGTATCTCACAAGTGTGCCCCTCCATTTGGGGGTTTGATTAATTCCAGATATAACCAAGTTGACAACCAAGAATAACCATCACACCATGCAAGCACAAAGGCCTGAGTTGAATCCCCAGAAACCACAGGGAAAAGCCTATCATGGTGGCACTTGTTTGTAATATCAGCCCTGGAGAGACAGAGGCAGGTAGATAGATCCCTGGGGTTTACTGGCCAGTCATCCAGGCCTACTTGGTGAGTGGTAGCCCAGTGAGAGACTCTGTTTCAAGGGAGGTAGATGATACCCGAGGAGCACAGAACCTAGAGTTGTCCCCTAGCCTTTATATACATGTCTACAGACACACACATGCACACACATGGACATGTGGACACGTAAATGCATGTAGAGACTCTCTCTCTCTCTCTCTCTCTCTCTCTCACACACACACACACACACACAGAGATGCTAGTGCATCTAATTACCATCTAATTACCATCTAATTACTATTAAACCATCCAGGCAGTGAGCTATTAAAAAGTACCACTAGCAAGGTACGAAGAGAAAGGTTTGCTATGGTTCTGCTATGTAGAGACCATGACCCCACACTTGATCCTGGGGAAAGCAGAAACACATGAGGGTTCATGTTCTTAAAAGCCTTCCCCAGGAATGAACTGAATTCATGATCATCAGTTCTGCCCCACCGGTGACTCTTGTCTGCAGTGTCCCTCAACTGTGTCCCAAAAGAAAAGTTCATATAAGCCAGAAATGGGTGGGCAGGTAAAGCATTTGTGAGGTTCTGAGTTCAAATCCCCCATACCCAAGTAGAGCCAGGCACAGCAGTACACATCTGAAATCCCAGTGCCCTACTGTGAGATGGGAGACAGAGACATGAGAATCTTTAAAGGCCACAGGTCAGCTAGCCTGGTCAGTATACAGCAGCAAACAAGAGGTTCTGTCTTGAACAATGTGGAGGCAGAGGACTGAAGCCCGAGGTCCGTTCATCTGTACATGTATGAAACGCCCAGAAGAAGAGTTCACTTTAAGGATTCCTCAGCAACTCCTCACTTCCTCAATGCCTTTTGGAGTATGTCCAGTCCTGCCCAGACCTCCTGCAACGAACTGATCCAATCCCTAAACCCACTAATGGTTACATTTATGTGCTTCTGTGGAATACATTGTTGGATCCTTCCTATCGATTAGGAAGCATCTCAAATCCAAAGGGAGCAGAGGACCATACATGCCAGACGCTTGCACACCTGCCACCGAGACTCAATGCATAGGCATGCTTTGGCCTCTTCACTCCAGGCTCTGGGGCAAAAACGTGAAAGGAAGATAATTTTAGACCGAAATGCTTAAGATCCCTTCTTACTGTAGGTAGCTAAAATAGGGTAGGTACTCCAGGAAGACAACTCAGAGGGTAGCAACACTGACTGTGCTTCAACGAGACTAGAACTGGAGTCCCAGCACCCACACTGTGCGACTCCCTTTAACTCCATCTCCTGGGGATTGGATCCCATCTTCTGGTGTCTGTGGGCACGGGCATGCATGTAAGGGAATTCTCATGCAACCACATGCAGAGACACCTTCTGTTTTAATATAGCCAATTGCTTTGGGCAATTTTCAAATTGTATGTTGTGGGTTTTATTTTTTTGTGCATTGATTTTGTGCTATATCCTTTCCTTAAATTGTTCATGCCTTACTATTGACCTTTGTTGATACAGGTAGATCCCGTTCATCATTTTAACTGCTCTGAAAATGGTGCCGCATCCGACAGTGCTTCTAACAGCCGCAGGCTGACTGTAGAATGCTGGTCTCTCATGCTTACATGACTTAGTGACACCCATAGCTGACTGAGTCTCTGCAGGGGTATTCTGTGATTAAATGGGGAGAGGTTTCAATCAACAACATGTTTACCATGCAAGCATGAGGCTCTGAGTTCAATCCCTAGAATCTGCATAAAAAACCAGATGTTGAAGCTAGTAACCCCAGTGCTGGGGAGGGCAGAGATAGGAGGATCCTTGGGGTTGCTAGCCAAGTAACTTAGCCAAATCAGCAAGCTCTGGGTTCAGTGAGAGACCCTGTCATAAAAAATATATATCCACTTGAGGAGTAACACCCAAGGTGGATTTTGGGGTTCTACATTCATATGCACATATGTGCACCTGTATCTGCACCCAAAGAACACTCTGTGGTGTTTTCACAATGACTAAATCACCCAGTGATGTATTTCTCAGAACACTTCTCCATCATTATACAGCCTACAATTGTGTTTACCCATTCCTGACCTGGGAGACTTTTCAGTGTTGCAAATGATACTGAATGGTCCTCATTGTCTAGTGCTCCAGAGTCTTCCAGTGTAAGACCACCATCCAGCTGTTCCCTAGGTCTTCACAGAACTGCAGGAGGACCATCCCTCTGCAGCTTGGGGCAGCTCCACCCACTCCACAAGTTTGTCTTCATTGGAGTCATAGCTACCCAGCTCCAGCCCACTTACCTCTAGGCCAAGGTGCAGACAGGAGCTATTGGATTTCAGACCCGGGGTATGGCAGAGTGGTCATCCCCACCCCACCACCACTGCCACACACACACACACACACACACACACACACACACACACACACACCCAGGAGACCTCTCCATGCTCAGAGGACATCACTGAGACAGAGTCTCAGCACACCACATCTGTAAGGAATCTCTCTCTGCTTGAAATACTTTGGTTGATTTCTGGTTCCCACTCTGACCTCTGACCTCTACACAGTCCTGCCAGCACCACTGAAAGGTTTCTAATTTTCTTTGGTATTAACAGATCGCTTTTGCCAATCTGATAGAGGGGCAAGGGGTACTTAAGGGCTGATTTGATTTGCTTTGTGTCAAGCGTCTTATCATTTTTATAGGTCACTTTGTTTCTTTCCTCTTGACTGTGTCTTTCACATGCCTTGCTTGTACAAACTGATTAACCCTAAGAGGCAATAAATGACCCTAAATCATAGTGGCATAACATGATACAGGCTGATTTTTACTTCTTGCTTATCTGTGAGAATCAGCTCTCTGGGGCCTCTCCCTGAGCTGGGCCTCTGCTCTCAAGGGACTCGTATATCTTGGGGGTGGGTGGTGTCTTCAGCCTCAGGGACAGAGGAGAGAAAGAAAACATGGAAATAAAACATGTTGTAATAGATTTCCTGAAAAAGGAAGGAGCTGTCTAATTCCAATGGCCAGAGGGCAGTTACATGGTCAACCCACCTTCAAGAGTCAGAGGACGCAATAACTCACCTGGCCAGGAGAACACTGATGATCTCTGTCACCCCTGCCCTACTGTGCAGGATGTCTCCCCCTCTTCCCATGCAGGGAACATTCTCATACCCCTAAGGACATGGCATGAAATGCCAACAAGTCTCTATTCCTGTCAAAGTTCAGATCACCCAGAGAATGCATCAGGACTCGTTGGGAAATCAATACATGCTAAAAGGTGGAGTTATGGGTCCCTCCTGCCCATGGAACCCACAGACAATGGCGGACTGGCTGTACACCTGCAGAGCAAAGCTTGCTGGGAAAGGGGAGGAGCGAAGACACAACCAGAGGTTCAAAGGTGCTAAGGGTTCCCACTGAATACAACCAGTTCCTTTGTTTTCCTCTGCTTTCTGTGACTTCAGTATCTGAGTATCAGTTACTCTCCTTATTGCTGTGACAAAATATTTGATAGAAGAAACATAATGGGAAGAGGCTCGTTTTTGGCTTCTGATTTGAGAGAGAGCCATCCATCACAGCTGGAAAGGCTTGGTGGGGTTCACACTAGCAGAGGTGTGTGTCTGTGACTCTTTATGTCTCCATGAGCAGGGGTATGTCCTGCTGCTGCCTTTCTCCCCCACCCGCTACTCAGTCTTTCTTAAGAGATGAGAGGAAGAAACCAGACAGGAACACTCTGTAAGTGTGCACAGGCTTCTACTTTACACAGAGACCAAATACATTTGATATGAGAAAATTGTTTAAAAACGGAAATGTGGAAGTCTTCATCAGACAGACAATGTTCAGTCTCAGCCTGAGTTGATAATGAAAGAAGCAGTATCTTGGAAGCATGGCCCTTGACCCAAGCCTTTCTGTCTGTGCATTTGCATGTCTGTCCTTTCTTTCTTCTCTTGCCTCCTCTAGTCAGGGTTCTGGGACCAGGCCTGCAGGTCGTTGGCACCTGGCTAGTCTCATTCTTTTGTTTGTTTGTTTGTTTTTTGTTTTTTGAGACAGGGTTTCTCTGTGTAGCCCTGTCTGTCCTGGAACTCACTCTGTAGACCAGGCTGGCCTTGAACTCAGAAACCCACCTACCTCTGCCTCCCAAGTGCTGGGATTATAGGCGTGCACCACCATTGCCCAGCTTAGTCTCATTCTTTGTAGCTGTCAGACACACCAGAAGAGGGCATCAGATCCCATTACAGATGGTTGTGAGCCACCATGTGGCTGCTGAGAATTGAACTCAGGACCTCTGGAAGAGCAGTCAGTGCTCTTAACCGCTGAGCCATCTCTCCAGCCCTTAGTCTCATTCTTATAACTGCCTTTCAAGTAGCAGGCACAGTTCCTTCAGGCACAGCATGCCTCCTGACTACCCCTAGACGATGGGTCTTCCACATAGTTACCAGTTCATGACATGGACTTCCACTTTGCCAGTGTAAGAGTTCAGTTCTTTTTATCAAACCAGGAGGGCCTACCGTCTTCCTGCTCTGCCCTCCACACTGCTGGGCTAAGGAATCCAAAGCTAGAATTTGGTAGTAATTGAAACTGAGGAAGATCTGAGGAGAAAGGTGTACCTAAATATACTATTAAAGTTGTCCCTTTTTACGGCAGCAGAGTCGCAAGTTCAAGGCCCACCTGGGCCTCAGAGTGTGTTTAAGGGCAGCCTAAGCAACTCTGAGAAACCCTGTCTTGGAGATTAAATCATATAGATGTGGCTCAGTGGTAGAACACTTGCAAAGCCCTGGGTTCAATTCTCAGTACTACAGAGGGAAGATACAGAAGAGAAAGAGGGAGGAGGGGTAAGGAGGAGGGGAGTGGGGAAGGGGAAGACCACAATAGCTGTTAGGTTTGCTTTGTATTTCTTTTTCTTCTTCTTTTTTTTTCTTTCAGTATTTGGACCTTTTCTGTAAGGATTTGAGAAATAAAGGAAACATGTTTAAATGTTTGAAAGAAATAAAGCATCGGGAGAAGGTTCGGGTCTCCCGCTCTCCCTGAGAACTCCATGGAGATGGAGCAAGGACAGACTGTGACCCTGACTGAAAACCAAATGACTTCCCGGCCATCTGTTCAGCTCCCACTAACTAACCCAGAGAGCAGATTCATCCTAACCGCGAATTAAATGTCTGGCTAATGTGACTAGAAAGACTTAATTCACACCACCAGACGCCATAGCCCCGGAATTCTCCCAATTGCTTTTTAAGGACCTGTTTTAAATAAGTAAAAAGTATGGAAAAACTGCCAGACCAAAGTAAAATAATCCCCTCCTACTCAGATTTTACCTTTCTCCAGCACACTTGCTACCCAAGATGCTAAGTTTCTTGTCATTTTGGAACCATTTGTGAGCAAGCATCAAGCACTCCTGAATTTGCTTGTCTGTCTGTCTGTCTGTCTGTCTGTTGTTGTTTTCGGGACAGAATTTCTCTGTGTAGGCCTAGCTGTCCTGGAACTCTCTCTGTAGACCAGGCTGGCTTCGAACTCAGAGATCAGCCTGCCTCTGGCTCCCAAGTGCCAGGATTAGAGGTGTGCACCACCACTGCCCAGCTAAGCACTGCCCAACTCTTTAAATCAAAAATCAACACCAGGACTGTCTGAAATGACTCATGGGTAAAACTGCTTGTCACCAAGCTGATGGCCTGAGTTTAAGCCCCAGGCCCCAGGTTGGTGAAAGGAGAGACTCAACTCTTGCGAGTTATCTTCAAATGTCCAGAGACTCACCGGTGTGTGTGTGTGTGTGTGTGTGTGTGTGTGTGTGTGTGTATGTGATAAATAACACAAAAATAAATAACAATTTCAGGATATAGATAGGAGAGGCCTCATCAAAGTCAACACATCACCTTTTTCATTTAATTTGTGTGTATGATATATGTATACATGCACACGTTCATGCGTGTGAGCCGTGTGTGCACGTGTGTGAGGAGCCCACAGATCGACACTGTGTCTCTTCCTCAATTGCTCTCCACCTTATTTGGTTTATCTTGAGATAGGGCCTCTCACTGAACCTGGAGCTAGACTGGTGGTCAACAAGCCCAAGTGATCCTCCTGCCTCCACCCCCACAGCTCTGGGGTCATAGGTGAGCACTGCCACGCCCAGTTGTTTTCACAGATGCTGGGTCCAAATGAAGGTCCCTGTTCTTTCACAGCAAGGATTTTACTAATTGGGTCATCTCCCCAGCCCTTAACCCTTCATCTTCTCAACATGACGATATCATTGAAAAGGCTAGGGGTGGGAGGGGGTGGAGAGGAAGATAACGCAGATGGGGGGAAGATGGGGGAGGAAGGAGAGAAGGGGAGAGGACAGGTGGGGATGGAGAGAGAAGAAAAAAGAGAAGAGGAAAGGGGAGGGAAGAGGAGGGGGAGAAAAAGAGGGGAGGAAAGATGAAGGGGAGGGGGAGGGAAGGGGAGGGGAGGGAAGAGGGAGGGGGGGTAAGAAAAGTAAAAAGAAAAACCCTCTACAGATTTATTCTTGTTTTTTCAAAAAGTACTCTCACATCATAGCTGATCAATACTCTTGCATTATTTATTGTTTTTGTTTGTTAGTTTGTTTTTCAAGACAGGGTTTCTCTGTGCAGCTCTGGCTGTCTTGGAACTTGCTCTTAGACCAGGCTGGCCTTGAACTCAGAGACCCAATTTCCTCTGCTCCCGAGAGCTGGGATTAAATGCGTGTGCCACATACTCAGCACATTCTTTTCCCTCCCCCAGTACTATCTATAATGCTTATCATGTGCTTGAGCTGTTTGTTTCTTGGTTTTATTTCTCTGTTTGTCCATGTTTTTAAGATAGGATCTTGTGGTATGTCTCAGGTTTTCATGAAGCCTTCTACTTCAGCTTCCCCATGACTAAGACTTGCTTTTTTTTTTCACGTATGGGTGCCTTTGTCAGGCTGCGTGTGTAGACAGCAGAGGACAACCTGCAAGAGACATCCTCTCTTTCCATCATGTGAACACCTAACTCAAGTGTCCAGGCTGATTGCCATGTGCCTTTTCTTACTGTCTTAGTCAGGGTTTCTATTCCTGCACAAACATTGTGACCAAGGAGCAAGTTGGGGAGGAAAGGGTTTATTCAGCTTACGCTTCCACATTGCTGTTCATCACCTAAGGAAGTCAGGACTGGAACTTAAGCAGGTCAGGAAGCAGGAGCTGCTACAGAGGCCATGGAGCGATGTTTCTTACTGGCTTGCTTTCTTATAGAACCCAAGACTACCAGCTCACAGATGGTACCACTCACAAGGGCCCTCCCCCCTTGATCACTAATTGAGAAAATGCCTTAGAGTTGTATCTCATGGAGACATTTTCTCAACTAAAGCTCCTTTTTCTGTGATAACTCCAGCTTGTGTCAAGTTGACACAAAACCAGCCAGTACACCCACTGAGCTGTCCACTGGTCATGTATAGACAGATTTTGGTTGAAATGGGAGTTGGAGCCAATGAGCTAGTAAACTTTGTAATTTATACTTTCAAGACCTTGGTCACCTAAAGTTTCTTCCTGATGGTAATAAGTTAAGAGAACTCTGAAATGTGCCGTGCTCATTAACGACACCCTTCCTCCCACTGTAGACCAGCTGTTCCTTCATAAGCTTCCCGTCAAGTGTGGCCTACATGTCTCTGAAGCCCACCACAGACGATATGAGCGATCTGCATGGGTGAGGTACAGGGAAGGTGTCATTGAGGGGAACCATACATGGGAGAGCCAGGTCCTCCTAGTCCCTTGGTGCCCACCAAGAGTACAAGCAGAGTCCACGAGAGCTTGTGAGAAGCATAACACTAGACAGCCAACAGCTATGCTCACAAAGCTCCATTTTACTATTAATTTAGAGTGTCTGCCTTCTATTGATATAAGTTCACTGTAAGACATTAGACCAATTCCACTGGCTCCCGCACCATGCCTCCTGGGTGTACTGCAGCTTTTAATGACATCATTGTCTTGAGCTTGATTTGATCTGGGCTGATTTTGTTCCTATGGCCCTAGGGGACACAGGCTAGACAGATAGCTTAGGTGTGTATTAGGCTGCACTATCTTGGGCTTTGAAAGTACTCTATGATGTTGGCACAGTGACAGGGCTTCCTATGGACACATCACTCAGATTATGCCCCTGATGCATGACTATAAGGAAAGCCACGGTGAGTCCTGACATGCTCATACTAGCTGGTGACATGCACATTTCTTCTTGGTTTCAAAGATGGATGTTTAATAAACAGTGTCTCCACTGGTTACTACCACCGTCACCTCCCCTGTGGTTCCAAGGCTCATCTTGTTTATTAGTTACTCTTCTGTTGCTCTAATAAAATAAAATGCTAGGACCAAGACAACGTATGGAAGAAAGAGCTTGGTTAGGCCTATGGTCCTAGGGGCCTATGTCTAGAAAACATAGTAGCAAGCAGCAGACACAGCAACAGGACCAAGAAACAGAGATGATATATCTCAATCACGAGCAAAAAGCCAAGAAAGCAGCCTGGTAGTGATAGCTTTTAATCCCAACCCCCACACCAAGTGATACACTTCCTCCAACAAGGCCGCACCACCAACCCTCCCCAAACACTGCCACCTACTGGTGAGAAAGTGTGCCAATTCCTGAGACTCTGGGGGACGATGTTGTTATTCAACCGACCACAGCCTGCACCTAGGATTCAGGCATTCCATCACTTTAAGGTAACGGCCATTGGGTCTGTTTGAGCTTTATCTGGGTTTGGAGAGGAAGACTCGGAACTATTTCAAAATGCCAAGCTTCCAAAATGAATACTTCCTTCCTCATCAGCCCCACTGAACCTGAAGACTTCCACGGTTCATGTTGTTGTTGTTGTTGTTTGGTATTTTGAGACAGGGTTTCTCTCTGTAACAGATCCCTGGCTGTCCTGGACTGACCTCAAACTCACAGAGATCCACCTGCCTCTGCCTCCCAAGTGCTGGGATTAAAGGCACGTGCTACCACACTCGTTTCACGGTTATTTTAATT
Source organism: Rhynchomys soricoides (assembly GCA_019843965.1). Lineage (NCBI taxonomy): Eukaryota > Metazoa > Chordata > Mammalia > Rodentia > Muridae > Rhynchomys > Rhynchomys soricoides. The sequence continues at coordinate 9,146,165 of JADRCH010000062.1, forward strand.
TTTTTGAAATATTTTATTCTGCGTGTGATGTGTGAGCATGTGCATGCCAGCTTTCTTCTTCCACTCACCTCCTAAGAAAGACTCAGGTGAAGAGAGAGCCAGCAGCTCTGTGCCTTTGTTATCCACTCACTCGGTCTCTAAGGGTCTTTGCTTCACCATTGCTATTCATGGCTCATCTTGACTGTAACGTTTTGGACTCCTCACAGGTGGACATGAAGCTGTGACCTCTCGGTGCTGTCACAATCCTGGCTGTACCGCACTCAGACATGGGGCACCAGGAGCTATTGAATTAGTTTGTCCTATAGCTACCACAATATCTCGAATTTCAAGGTATCTCTCCAATAACTTTTCTTTCTTTAAAAAAAAATTTTTTTTTACTTACTATTATGTGTACTGGCTGGTTTTGTGTGTCAACTTGACACAAGCCGGAGTTATCACAGAGAAAGGAGCCTCCCTTGAGGAAATGTCTCCATGAGATCCAGCTGTAAGGCATTTTCTCAGTTAGTGATCAAGGGTGGGAGGACCCCTTGTGGGTGGTACCATCCCTGGGCTGGTAGTCCTGGGTTCTATAAGAGAGCAAGCTGAGCAAGCCAGGGGAAGCAAGCTAGTAAGTAACATCCCTCCATGGCCTCTGCATCAGCTCCTGCTTCCTGACCTGCTTGAGTTCCAGTCCTAACTTCCTTTGGTGATGAACAGCAACGTGGAAGTGTAAGCTGAATAAACCCTTTGCTCCCCAACTTACTTCTTGGTCATGATGTTTTGTGCAGAAGTAGAAACCCTAAGACATTATGTTAATAGATGTTTTATCTGCATGTCTGTGTACCATGTACACATTACATACAGATACATTTATATCTGGTACCTATGGGGGCCAGAAGAGGGTGTCAGAACCCCTGATACTGGAGCTACAGATAGCTGTGAACTGCCGCATGGGTGCTGGGAATTGAATCAAGATCTTCTGGAAGAGCATCAGTGCTCTTGACCTGAGTCATCTCTCCAGCACCATTCCCATCCTCAGTAACTATTTTCATGAAATATATCCAGATCATGTTTTTCTCTTCAGTTTCAACTATGCTATTCCTAGATGTGTGTAAACTATACACAGCTATCGGGCCACACAGTTCTATTCTGACACTGAACAGAATAGCTATGCCACATCTCACACAGCATTCTGAACATAGCTGTCAATCAACACTGGGAACCACAGGTTAGACTCAGCCAGAAAAACTCTCTCCTTTTATCCTCCGGGGTCATGTGACTAGAACCTTACCTTTTTCTCACATGACTGTAGCTCTCAGTTTGTTTCCACGGTGTTGACATGAAAACCATCCTTTTCTATATGTCTGTGCACCAGCTTTTAAGGACATGTGGAGCCATTGTCCCTGGAGTCCAAGAGATGCATGGATGGGGCATAGAAGCTGCCAAACTCCTTATCAACTTGTTGGTCAGTCTCTGCTTTGCGTTATGAGTCACTCTCAAGGCCACAAAGAAGATGTTCTCAGAAGGCCATCATTTCCTCTTCCCGTCTGGGACAGAGGCCAATCCCACAGTTCCTTTGAGGATCCATCTCTCCCTAATCCTGTGACCTAGGGCCACCTTCAGGGCTGTTGGGGGGCAGAGCTGTCCTGATCTGCATCCTGTTCCTCTGAGCATCCTCAACAGTCTCCCCACCCTGATGGAAAGCCTGCTGCAGTCTCAGCATCTCTTATCCCTTCTGTCCTTAGTCTCTTCTTAGGTTTCACAACATGTGCAGAGAAAACATACATAAAATCAGTGACTTAAATAACTGCACCCAAGTCCATTACTAGGATTGGAGCACACAGACCATAGTCCCTGCCATCCTGTCCTACACTCAGATGCTCCAGTTACAAGTAGATTAAAACATTTCATCCTGCAGGAAGCTCCTTGAGCAGGAAGGTAAACCACTCAAAATAGCTTCAGGACACACCTGAATAGCCATTTTGAGTGAATAGCCAGATTCACTAGGTTCCTTTCTGCCAAAGTAAGCAATAGAAACTGAGAGTCCACCCCAAACAGAACAAAGCCAAGCTGCAGAGAAGGGTCTAAGAACAGACCAGCGACCTGGGAAAAGCAGAGTTGCCTGTAAGTATCACTTAGAAAGGACACTCTCTAACCTGTTGAGCTCCCTGCAGACTGTGCAGTGTGCTTCAGGTTCCCAGCTTTTGTGAGCTGTCACCCACGCTGGGGTTGACTTGGGTGATGGAGCTCTTTGAGTCATCCCTGTTCTTGTAAGTAAGTGATCCCAAGAGAATTCATTGGTTCATCAACTTGGACTTTGGCAGTATCTGTACTTTGGTCTATTGTGGCTTCCTTATCTGGGGTGAGTATACACGTATGTTGTGCTTCCCCAGGAAAAATTTTGTCACACAGCACATGTATGTCCCCCTCAGTCCTGAATTGGTTGCACTGTCAATCACACCACCTGGGCTGTTCCCTAGAACACAAGTCTCTGCTGCCTCCTTTGTCCCTTTTGTGTGGAGTCACAGAAGCCATGCCCTGAACAGAGTATGTTGTAATGCATACCCCCCATGATGCCAGCTCAGACAGGCCCCAGACACACAGCACTCAGATCATCAGGAAGGTGTCTGATTTCCCCGGTGACAGGCACTCCCATGACGACCAGTGGCTTTTGAAGCACCTCTTTTTAGTGACTTCCATGATAAAGGGTTTATAATTAGGACGGCCTTAATTTAGTATATGCTTTTCTCATTACTGTGGCCAAATACCCAACAACTTATGTTCAGGAACGAAGGACTTATTTTTGCTCACTGTTTGGGGGTATAGACCATCACAGCATGTAAGGTACAGCAGTGGAAGCAAGAGCAGCTAGAGGCA
>JADRCH010000062.1:9153928-9164380 GCA_019843965.1 Rhynchomys soricoides
AGAAAGAAAGAAAGAAAGAAAGAAAGAAAGAAAGAAAGAAAGAAAGAAAGAAAGGAAGAAAGAAAGAAAAATAGATAGAGATGATAGACAGATGATAGATAGATAGATAGATAGATGATAGATAGATTAAAGGTAGATAGACAGATGAGAGACAGACAGATAGGTAGATGATTGATATATAGATGATAGATAGATAGACATAAAGATATAAATGATAGCTAGATAGACAAACAGATAGATGACAGATAGATAATAGATAGATGATAGTAGATAGACATGATAGATGATAGATAAATGATAGACAGACAGATAGATAAACAGACAGACAGATGAACAGAAGATAGATAAATGATAGACAGACAGACAGACGTTTCCTTCTGCCAGATGTTCATATCTTCTCAACTGTCCACTCGATGTTTTCTGAACAGATGCTTCTGGGTTTAACCACTCTCAGGACTGCCTTTGCTCTCGCCTAACCTGGCACCCTTGGTCTTTCTATTCTGCTACCTCAAAAAATTGTGTTTTCTCTTTCATTGAACCATGAGGGTGTCTACCCTTGAGGATGGCTGGCAGTAAATGGCAAACAAACTGAATCAGATATAGAGCAGGGTAGGACGGACACGTGGTACCCCTGTGCAATCTGCACACGATTCCCTGGAGAAACTAACTGCATGTGAGTGGTCAGGCTTAACATTTGCAGCTACTCACAGCTGGGTGTTGTGTACCTAGCTGCTGATATACATGAACACACACACACACACACACACACAAAGGAGTGTGTTGGGCTGTACTTGAATAGTAGCACACACTCCAAGGCCCCAAGTTCCATCCCCAGCAACAAATAAGTCTAACAAATCAACCCTAAAATGATTTATACAACCTAGCCTTGCCTATTTTGGTTAGATATGGTTGGCCAAAATCATCTCACAGAAAACCTGCTTTACAGTAGAAAAGCAGAGAACTCACATAACCCATGGATGGATACAGTGAAAACCAACAGGGGTTGTATGCCTATGCTTCCTCAGCATCAGGGAATTGTCAAGTGGATGACCATCTGTGTATTCCACAGGAAAGGAACTCAGTAAAGTAGCACACTGGAGACTGGAGGGACAGCGCAGAGGGTTAAAAAGTCTTCTCAGTGAAGATCTGAATTTGAGTTCCCAGCAAACACATCAAAAGCTGGGTGTGGCTATGAATTTACCTATAACTCAGTGCTTGGGTTGGGGGTGTCAGAGACAGAAGACCATTGGGGCTCAGGGAGATGCTGTCTCGAATAGGTGACGTGAGCAGGCAGGACACCTAATGCCCTCTACTCAGTCCTCCACGCATCACAGAGGGACCCATCCCCCACCACCACCGCCATCACCATGTGCATATACCTCATACCACTTAATAAATAAAATAAAGCACAGTCCTGCTTCCAAAGCCAGGACCTCACAGATCTTGGCCTCCTTCGGCCCACTGGAAGACAAGACTCAGCAGGATGGACTGTACACCCAGTCTCACAGGGACTTCTTTGACTACGGAACAGCAGGATGCAGCCATCTGCCTACCCAGGACTCCATGGCACCCGTGTGGCATGCATGATGGAAGACTTGCAAAGGGGAGCCCAGCTCCTTCTCCCAGTGACTGGGCCCTAACTTGACTGCTTCTTTCTGGACTCTGGAGATGGATTTCCAAAGCCCTAGGTTCCATTCCCAGCACCACATAAATCAGGTGTGGTGGTATATCCTTTAATCCCAGCGTTCAAGTGATGGAGACAAGAGGAACAGAAATTCAAGGTCATGCTGGACTACATGAAGAGTTTGAGGCCAACCTGGGCTCTGTGAGAACCTTCCTAAAACAAACAAACTGGCTTGGAGAGGTGGTTCAGCCCTTGCCACCATGCCTGACACCTGAGTTTGATACCCAAAGCCCACACTAACTCAGAAAGTTGTCTTCTGACTTCCATGTACACACACACACACACACACACACACACACACACACACACACCATAATATAAATCAATCAATCAATCAATAAATAAATAAATGTAAAAAAATATTTTTTTAATCAAGTAAACAGTGAGAGAGAGAGAGAGAGAATGGAAGGAAGGAAGGAAGGAAGGAAGGAAGGAAGGAAGGAAGGAGAGAAGCAGTCCACACCGCTGCTAACTCTGGCTGTCTCTTAGGCTGGGGCTGCAGCCCAATCATAGAACACAGGTTCAGCATGTACAAAGCATAGGACCCGCCCTTGCTTCTCACACTGTAGCAGCCCCACAGAGGCTGTGAGTGATGTGTCTTCATCGCTAGCTCTCTGGGCTTCTCTGCAGGCTATCCCTCTCCTTCTTCACCAGTGGTTATTAGCAGGGCTGTTCTCCCTTCATGGCTGAGTGTGAAGGGCTACATCTCTTGTCTTCCGGCAGCAGCTGCTGCTATTTCTAGCTCATGAATTGCTAGGCAGCGGCGCCCATTCTTGTTGTCTCCTTTCCGAGTTTTCTTATTACATTTTTTTATCTCCGCCTTGCATGGCTACTCTCTGCAATATAGAATTCTGTCACTAGAGAAAGCAGATGTTCCCTCTGGCGATCTTTAAGATCTATTTATACTTGAGAAAAAGACTTCCAATCCTGTCTCCTTTAGCAAGGCTCAATTTCCTCCTGTCTTCCCATAGGGGCCAAGGTTACTAGCCTGCCCCAGTTGCACAAACAATAAAGCAGTATCTCTTTAACCTTCTATTCATCAACCCCACCATGTTCTTTCATTCTTCCAAAATGTTCTGACTTCCTCATATCTTATTTCTTTCTTTTCAAAGATACACAACTGGCTTTGACACACGCCACGGCCTAACATATGTTCTGTTCTTAGAGAGACTTGATATTCCCACAGGGAAGGGACCCCACCTGCATTCTGCCTGCTATGGTTCGGATGTGGTTTGTTTCCCAGGGGTGTATGTTGGGAACTCGGGTCATCATCCTGACAACATGAGAGGTGGTAATGCTTATGGAAATGGAGTCTCCTTGAACTGTTGAGACCTGTCTGTGGAAGGGAATTCTTGTCTCCTGAGTTCTCACCAAAGGCTCTCTCTGAATTTCTGTTTCAAAGCATGATTATCTGACTCCCTCAGCTGCCTGCACTTCCACTGTGAGTTCCCAGCCAGAGACTAAGCCAACAGGACCTTCCAAGTTCTAACATGACAAGCTGAAGAAACCTCTTCGCCATATGTAGCCTGCCTCAGGTCTTTTGTGATAGCAATGAAACCAGACTAATACACTGCTCATCTCTAACTCTTTGACCTTGAGAGGGAGCAAATTCAAAGGTAGCTCACTCAATACTCCAACCTGTCTATGCAGTATTCTCCTTTGTCCTGAGATGTGTACGAATGTGCAGATACAAGTTCATACCCCCAATTAATATCTTGAAGACAACCTCTCAGCTGCTGCTTCTCCCTGGCTCAGCCCCTCTGGACTCCAAATTCCCCGGATCAGGCAACCCTGTGCTTTCAGATTTCTGAAGTTTTTCTAGGTGACTATTGTTTTAGAATAAATTTTAGATTCCTTTCTGTTGTCTCTAGAGAGAGTTTAGGGGAAAAAAGGATTTATTTGGCTTACACTTCTAGGTCACAGTCCAACATTGAGGAAAATCTAGGTAAGAACTCTCAACCAGGAGCTTAAAGTAGAAACCATGAGAGAACACTGCTTGCTGGCTGGCTCACTGGCTTATAATTAGCTACTTTTCTTAGATAACCCAGGAACACCTGTCTAGGGAATGGTGCCACCCACAGTGGGCTGCGCCCTCCCACATCAGTTAACAATCAGGATGATCTCCCACAGACATGCCCATAGACCAATCCAATCTAGGCAGTTTCTTATTTGAGGCTTCTCTGCACAGAAGGCTCTAGGCTGGGTTAAACTGAGAGCTGAAGATGTTTTTATGACACTAGAAAGCATAATATAAAGGGAGTGGGGTAGGGAAGAGGTATGGGATGGGGAACAGTCAGAGGTTGGACCAGGAAGGGGATAAAATCTGGAGTGTAAAATAAATAAATAAATATTAAATACAATTTTAAAAAACATAACATGAAATGATTGTTATGGAACTGGAAACATGGCTCAGTAGTTAAGAGCACTTGCTGATCTTCAAGAGGACTGGGTTTGACCTCTAACACCTGCGTTAAGCTGTTCAAAACAGCTTGGATCTCTGTGATTCCAGATCCCAGAGATCCAATGCTCTTGATGGCCTCCACAGGTACTCTCACATATGTGACACACACACACACAGAAACATTAAATTATAATACATCTTTAAAAATCATTTTCATGTGGTATATATGTATTTTATATTGTACATGAATTTTATTTGGAATTATGTATTATATGAATTTCTTATTTCCCTGCTGCATAAATGCTATTATTTATATTATTTAAACAAAACAGTGATAGAACTGGTTAACATAAGCAATGCCAGTACTTATGGTAGAATTAATTAAACAATTACTTCTTGTTATTTTGGCTAAGATCACACGTAATTAAGCAATCAATATGCCTGAGAAAGACACAATGAATATTTTTATAATATTTCTTCTGGGTTTTGATATGGTAATTTAACATCTTATTAAAAAATTAAATTCTGTAAGTTATAATATTTGTATCTTATGTAATAGTTTTACAGAAAAGATGGTAAGGGCTGGAGAGATGGCTCTGAGGTTAAGAGTGCCTATTGCTCTTCCAGAGGACCCCAGTTCTATTGCCAGTAGCCAAATGCATGCCTCACAATGCTTGTAACTCCAGCTACAGGGCATCTATCAACCTGCCTGGCCTCTTTGGGATCATGTACACACAGAGAGATACATAACTACTCATACTTAAAAGTAAAAATAAATTTTTAAAAGATTACATATACAGAAGGAAAATTCAGATGGAGAGTATCTAGATTTAAAAAAAAAAAAACAAAAAAAAACAAAAAAAAAACAAGCAAATAAAAAATGATGTTATTTCTGTCCCACAAAACAGTAGGAGGCCTTCCTTCCCTGTTCCCACCTGTGGTCTTTCTCCTCTGGATTGCCTATAGCCTGGAGATATCCTTTTCCTCAGGTAGTGATAAGCATGAAAACCTCGGGGTATTTGTTGTGCTTTGGTCATAAACAGAGCAAACTCACAGCACAGAAGTCACTGTGCTGTGGGCTCAGCAGGACCAGAGGCTCAGTCCCAGGATTGCTTCTCGCTGCTGATATGCCTTTCCTGCCACTATTACATAGCCTAATGATTCCTGGGCATCAGCTCACCCCATGGGGCATATTTATTGCAAATTAACATAAAGACAAACTTTCATGAATTAATGCTGCTTAGATAAATTAATGATTTTATGGAATTCCCGAGTTGATTCAAATAATTTTAGGAAGAAAGTTTAGGGAGATGGTTTTAGATGTTTTACCAGAGAGATGTATTAAAGTTAGTATCAAGAATAGAATGTGCCTCCTCCTCCTCATAGAACAGTAAGCAAAGGCTACATAATAAGGAATACAATGAGCTTTCATAAGTTACACTAAGAAGAAAAATAGGCTTGGGACAGATTTGTGATCAAGTAAAAACATTTATTCTAGGTCAGATCAAAGGATGAGCCCCCAGGTGTGAACTATGGTAAAGCAAGGCCATGTGGAACTATTGCTTTGAACTTATAATGAGCTTAAGAATGAAACATTGCTTTGAACTTACTAATGGCATCCTTTCGTAACCCCCTGTTGTTGTGTAACATTTTATCTATGAGGTAATTTGTCTAAGAAGGTATAAAAAGACTGAGAGAAAAAATAAAGTGCAGCTGTTGGAGCTCTGCCCCATCCACTATATATATGTGTAGGCATATGTGTATGCATATAAGTATGCATGTGCACTTGTGAAATTGATGAAGCAGGTGGTTGGGCCTGAGCACAGTGAGTGTGTGCAGATGCTCACACGTGTGTGTGTGTGTGTGTGTGTGTGTGTGTGTGTGTGCCTGACTCTCTTCCTTTTCTTCTACTTTTTTCCTCTCTTGCTCACAAAGAGTTAAATTCCAAGCCTCTTACCTGGCCAGTGAGGGGCCCTTAAGCCAAAGAGAAAAGAGCCTAAGTAATTAAGCTTTTTTCTTAATCCCCTGCTGTTATCAGCAAGAGTTAAATTACCAGAAGCCAGCAGCTTTGGCCCCATCGATTGCTGATTCCATACCCCCTTTTGCTGCCTTCCTTGGGGAACTGGATGCTGGGTTATGCTTTGTCACTCTGGGGTGCTGGGAATCTTTCCTCAGGTCCTCATGCTTGTGCATCAAGTGTTTTACCAACTGACTCATCTCCTTTGTCTTCCTTCCCACTCCTCCACGTTGCTCCTTCTGACTTCAAGCCACTACTGAACACTGGTCCTTCTCAGTCTTCAGAAGACTCTGATTTCCCCCTTCTGCAGCCTCTCTCTGCTTTCAGTGAGGTGTGATTATGGTGGACTCACACGGGTAATTCAGGCCATCTGCCATCTTCATGTCAACTGGTTAGTGACCCCCACTTCACCTGGTAAGTTTATTTGACCATAAAATACAACTGATTTAACACCAGGAAATGTTTACAGGATCTTAAATCCTGCCGACTACAGTCTACCCTTTGCTCCTCTTATGGCCCACTATTCTCTCATAGGCAAAGCATATGTACCCTGTCTTCCTACGATGATGACATCACAGGTTGGGAAGAAGGCTCAGCAGTTAAGGTGCTTGCAAATGAGGACAAGAGTTTGGAAAGTTTAGGACTTTCCAAAAAAGAAAACACACAAAAAAACAAAAACAAAAAAAGACTTCATGGTAGAACACCTGTCTGACATGCACAGGGCCCTGGGCTTGAGCCCCAGCCTTTGGGGCTGGTTCTTTGACTCAGCACAGTCCTTCAGAGATTCTCCCACATTGTTATAGGGGACAATCATTTGCTATTTTTCATTGCCGAATAGCATTCCAGAGTTTGATTATGTTAGCTCCTTTTAGCCACTTAACATATTAGGGATATCCAGTTTGTTTCCAATTTTAAACTAAGGAAGAAGACTATAATCTTCTGAACCTAGGTGCTGTGCTGTGTGAATGTCTTCATTTCTCTGAGATAACACACCTAAGACCATCATCCTTGGTGCTCACAGACAGCACATGTTTACTTTTCTAAGGAACCACCCGGCCTCCCCTGTACAGCAGTGGAGAACTCCAGCAGAGCCGGCAGCCAATCCCTGCTGCCCAGTGGTGCTAAATATCATTGTAGTTTATAGTTTTAGCTTTTCAGAAAGCATGTAGTTGTTTCATGGTGGTTGGATTGCATCCCCTCAATAGCTTAATTTATATTAATTATGATTTAATTTATATTTCTTCAATACCCACAGGCTGGCTTTCTTTCTGTCCATTTGCTAGTCACGTGCTTCATTTGATGAAGAATTAGATCTTGCTTTCTATTCACCTCCTCATTGACTTGTTATCATTATTATTATCGTTAATATTTTGGTTTGTTATCGTTTTTCACACTTTTTGCTGATTTATTCTTTTATTTATGCAGATGTGCATGTGCCTGCATGAGTTTGTGTACCCTATATGTACAGTTGCCCTTGAAGGCCAGTAGAGGGCATCACATACCCTGGAGCTAGAGATACATGTGGTTGTAGATGCTTGGAATCAAACTTGGGACCTGTGCAAGAGCAACCAAGGCTTTTAATTGCTTAGTCATCCCTCCTAATTACTTAGTCATCCCTCCTAATTGCTTAGTCATCCACCCTAACTGCTTAGTCATCCCCTAATTGCTTAGTCATCTCTCCTAATTGCTTAGTCATCCCTCCTAATTGCTTAGTCATCCCCCCTAATTACTTTGTCACCCTCCCAATTGCTTAGTCATCCCCCCAGCCTATTTCGTTCTTTCCCACTGTTGCTTTAAGAGTTCATTGTATGCTCTAGATCTTGCCTGGCTTTTTGCATGGATGGTAAGTGTCTGAACTCGGGTTCTTTGGTTCACACAGCAGACACTTTGTGACTGAGGCATCTCCACCACCTCTATGTGCCTGGTTTAAGTGGGCTGTGCCTGGTGTTGCCTGCTCATTAAATACCTTTGACATTTATATGTCTCATCCATATGATTAGCAAATACTGCCTCTCCTCTTGTGGGTTGTCTTTTCAGTCAATTACATGTATGTGCCGTTTGTTATACCTGCCTTTTTGAGAAGAAAATACAGTACAGTTTATCTCCTCTTGTCTATGCTTTTGATAGCTTGTGCAAGTAACACTTAAAAATCGGATACACGAAGCCGGGCAGTGGTGGCGCACGCCTTTAATCCCAGCACTCGGGAGGCAGAGGCAGGCAGATTTCTGAGTTTGAGGCCAGCCTGGTCTACAGAATGAGCTCCAGGACAGCCAGGGCTACACAAAGAAACCCTGTCTCAAAAAAAAAAAAAAAAAAAAAAAATTCCATGCACGCCATGAAATGGTTCCCTTGTGCCTTCTTCTAAGAATATAAACCTGTAGGCACTGGAGTTGGCGTGTAGCTCATCAGTTAGAAGAGTTCACCCAGCTCTTACAGAGTGCCCAAGGCAGTTTCCTAGCACCCACATCAGGCAGCTGACAACCACCTGCTGAATCCATCTGCAGGGGGCCAAACGCCCTCTTCTGGTCTAGATGGGCACCTGCACCCACATACTACACATAAAGTCAGTTAGGCACACACACACACACACACACACACACACACACACTATATATATATATATATATATATATATATATATATATAGTCTTAAAGTTTGGACGCTATGTCTCCATCGTTGGGTCTGTGAGTTGTTTTTTATGTACTCTACAAGCTGAGGCTCCAGTTTCGTTCTTGTGAGTATGGGTGCCCAATTTTCTAAATACAATTTATTGGAAAGACTATTTTCCCTTCTGTGTGCTTTTGATACTGTTAGTAACCAGGAGTTCCCACTGGCCTGCTCTTAGGGACCTAACAGCAACTTATGTCATTATGTCACTACCTGCCACTAACAGGTTCAGCAGGCACGTGAAAGGGCCTCCAGCCACCCCAGATCTCTCTCTCTCTCTCTCTCTCTCTCTCTCTCTCTCTCTCTCTCTCTCCCCCTCCTACTCTTCTCCCTCTGTTCCCCCCTCTCCCCTCTCCTGTCCCTCTGTCTCCCTGTCTGCCTGTCTGTCTCTATCTCTCCATTACGTCCCCACTCCAAGATAGCCTTTCAGTCTTCTCTCCCCTACAAACCTCTCACAGTGGATCTGTTGTATATATAATTTCTCAAGGGCACACCTTGGCATGGACCCACCGAAGGCCCCCCTCACCACATTTTATCCTATCAGATACCATTGTCAAAAGTCATCTGACCACATGCATAAGGTTTATATTGAAGCTTTCTAGTTTGATCCACGATCAATATTTTTGTCTTTATCGAATACCACATTGTTCCAGTTACTGTAACTTTGCGTTAGGTTTTAAAATCAAGAAGCATGATTTTGTGCATTTAAAAATGCACATGATTTAAAATCGAGAGGCTCCAAATTTGTTCTTTGTGGATTAAATATCCAGGATTCCAGAACAAAACAATGCTGGGCTTGGTGGTGCAAATCTGTAATCTTAGCACTGAAGATTACAGCTGAAGTAGGAGAACTGTAACTTTGAAGCTAGCCTGGGCTACATAGTGAATTCCAACCTACCTTGAGCTATGTGGTGAGAAGACCATGCCTCAAAAACCAGTCATTTTGAGTTGTGGCTTTAAAAATATTTGTATTATATTTACTTATGGAGGGGGGCACGTGAGCCACTGCCTCTGTGTGGAAGTCAGAGGACAACTTACCTGAGTCCATTCTCTCTTTCTACCCTGTGGGTTCTTGGGATCTAACTGAGGCAGCCAGGTTTGAGGCAAATGCCTATAACTGCCAAGGCCCTGGGTGCCTCTCATTTTTAGTTACTTTATATGAAGTATGAAGTTTATGAAGTGGGTTCTGAGCTTCTGCATGGTTATTTTCCCTCCAGGAGTTATGTCACTTGGTGAGAAGGATGTGTTGAAGTCCCCAATGGAAACTGTGGGCTTGCCTATTTCTGTCTTCCATTCAGCCGGTTAGTGTGTATGTGTTATACGTCCTTACAATTGTGGGCATATGCGTGTGTCTATGTGGGTGCAGGCGGACATGTTTGTAGAGGCTAGAGGTTAACGTAGGGTACCTTGTCTGAAAGCTCTCTACCTTCATTTTCTGGAAAATAATTACTCATTTATTTGGGTGTTGGGCATACTAAGTGTTATGAAATATAATGCAGTGGGGGTTACCATGGCAGGCTGACGCCAAGAAGGAGAGAAAGGGGGGGGGGCACTGGGGTTGCTGTGGGAAGTCCTTTTATACATAGCCCACACCTGGTGTACCTGAAGGGGTTGGCAGGTGATGGTGGCAGGTGGTGGTGGCAGGTGGTGGTGGCAGGTGATGACAGCAGGTGGTGGTGGCA
>JADRCH010000062.1:9164390-9187325 GCA_019843965.1 Rhynchomys soricoides
GGCAGGTGGTGGTGGCAGGTGATGACAGCAGGTGGTGGTGGCAGGTGATGATATGAACTATTGCTAGGTCCCTGAGCAGACCCTAGTGGAATCACCTTTAAGATAACACTAAGAATGTGGTTCCGTGGTGTAATGGTTAGCACTCTGGACTCTGAATCCAGCGATCCTAGTTCAAATCTCGGTGGGATCTGACTAATAGCCGGGCAGTGGTGGTGCACGCCTTTAATCCCAGCACTTGGGAGGCAGAGATAAGTGGATTTCTGAGTTCGAAGCCAGCCTGGTCTACAGAGTGAGTTCCAGGACAGCCAAGGCTACACAGAGAAACCCTGTCTTGGGAAAAAAAAAAAAAAAAAGATAACACCAAGAACCACCAAAAGTCCTTTGCCCACATTCCAGAACCAGGTTCCTTGGAGCTCCCCCATCCCCCACTTTCAATGACTCAGTGCCGACACCCTGTCATCACTAATGGCCAACAGGTCACATCACCACTGCTGCTGTATCTTCCCTATGTGCATCTTTCATATCCCCTATAAAACCTGCCATTTCATCCTGGCCTGGCCCTGTCTCCATCCCTGCTCAAAGGCAGCCATTTTGTGGCCCCTCAATCCCCAATAAATCTCTTGTGTGAGGTTTATTGTGTGGTGTGATTTTTTTGTGGTATTCCTTGGCCCCGTTTGCTCTTTCACAGCAAAATACCATAAGAGGGCATGCACATGCCAGGGCTTGTGTGTGCAGGTCGGAGGACAACTTGCAGGAGTCAGTTTTCACCTTTCACCATGTCTGTTCTGGGGACTGAACTCAGGTAGTTAGGTTTGGCAACAAGCTCCTTAACCTATGAGCCATCTTGCTAGCCCCAGCAAGACACACAGAGAAAGATCCTGTGCAAAGAAGTGGAAGGACTTTGAATCCAATACATGCCCCCATCTCTTCTTGAAGGAAGGCCTTCCTCTCCTAATTTGGGATTGATCAGTTTGAACAAAGACAGGGAATCTGATAGGCTCACAACTTTGGAACAAACATGTCCTGATCATGCTCTCTGAACTTGTTGGACTGGTCCACAGGCAGAGGCGGCTCCTACTGGCAGGAGAAAAAGCTATCCAGGCCTTCCTGTAAGGAGAGTGAAGAAGAAACAGTCCATGTTGGAAGCTGACCATCTTTACCTAGTCGTGGTTCCTCTCCCTGTGTGTCTGTCTATCCAGGAATCTGTCTTCTCATTCCTCAGACCTGAAGTTCTTCAGTTCAGCTAGACTGGCTGACCAATGTGCTCCAGGCCCCTCCTGTCTCCATCTCCCTGACACTGAGGTTATGGTCAATAGTCACACGCTGTTGTACCTGCCTTCTTTTGGGGATAGGTCTAGGAGTCATAATTCAGGTCCTCGTTGACAAGTTATTTCTCTGCTGGCGAAATGAGCCAATTCAGGGCAGATTAGAATAGATTAAAGGCAGGTTTATTGGGAAGTTGCTGTCTGGCAAGTTCATTGGCCCCAAACACTGAAGCCAGGGGAGTTGCCATGGGGGTGTGGGAGAGAAGAGAAAGAGGACACTCATGCAGAGAGAAAAGAGAAGGAAAAGAGAGCAACAGACCAACAGGTCTGGATTATATAAGAAGGAGCCTCTGGGGGAAGGGCAGCCAGCCTCTGGGCTGGAGAGTACAGGGTTGTGGGCAGGGTATGCCAGGTAGGGACTGGGGGATGCTGGGAAGATCTGGAGGCCAGGTCTGCTTTGATATACACCTCAGTCTTTTGTTCCTGGGTCCAAAACCAAACACTCATACCTCCCTGCATTCCTGTACTGTGGACTGAGCAGCCTCCTCAGTCCTCAGTTATTATTGCCTCAAGTATCATGTCTACGCTGTTTGTTGCATGTGGAATCATTTTGCCTTTGATGGATTGACTTCATGCTGTGCAGTTTCTTTTTCTCTTTCAGTCTTTGTGCTATGCTAAAATCTGCATTGTTGGATTTTCTTCCAGCCTCTTGGGTCCTGGTTTTTCATGGCGTTCCCGAATCTCTCTCCCTTCCTTTACTTTAGGCTGATGCCTCCCCGAAGCTCCCATCAAGTCTCCCCTTGGTCTCATGTCTGTCCTCGCTGTCAGAATGGCTTTGCTGTGGCTCTGCAGTGGAATGCTGAACACCCCCCAGCCCCCACCCCAAAGAGGCTGCCTGGAGTTTTCAGGAAATTCTTTGGCTTCCACTGCTGATTAGGACCATTTATAATCCAGCTCAGAAAGGCAATATAACCTCTCCATCTGCCTTGTATTTGCAACACAAGGAAAATGTCAAGGTGTCAGATTCCTGACTGCCCCCCAACCCCATCCCCCTCGCCCTGGCCCCTTCCAGCACCACCGTCTGAATGAAACTCACGTTGTCCTCTTATTTTCCTGTGAAACAGCCAGTGATGTATGGACACCTGCCCACCAGCCTCTCTCCACAGTCTACTTCACACCAGCAGCCAGTGTGCACCACAGTCCTGGAGGGCTGACCTCAACCTCCCTAATCACTACAGGCTAGGAGTGCAGTGCTGGTCCGAGGGTAAACTCAGATGTCTGTGCTCACTGTCCACTTAAGTTTGTTGCTAGTTGCTCCTGAGCCTCGGGATTCTGTCTCCACCTCTCATTTTACTGGGTGAAAGCTGGGATTGAAGGCAAATACTGCCACATCCGGCATTACTTGGGATCTAGGGATGCAGACTGAGTTCCCCCATGCCTGCATAGCAAACTCTTTAGCCAATAGACCTTCAAAGGTTTTCCTGGTAAAAGAGTATCTTGGAGATCAGATATACAAAATTCACACAGCACGACAGACCTCACACTAGAGATTTATTGGGGGGGGCACAAAATGGGATAGAGAGAGAAGCAGACTAGGTGGTGATGGGGGGGAGGGGGATATGGAGCATGCGCATAGGGAAATCAATAGGTTATTTCTCTGCCTGTGAAATGAGCCAATTCAAGGTGGATTAGAATATACAAAAGGCAGCGTTATTGAGAAGCTGAGGTTGGGTGAGTTCATAAGGACTGAGCCCAAAGAAGTCACTATAGGAAGGGAGGGAGGGAGAGAGGGGGGAGGGGGAGGGAGAAGAAGAAGAGGAGGAGGAGGAGGAGGAGGAGGAGGAGGAGGAGGAGGAGGAAGAGGAGGAGGAGAAGGAGGAGGAGAGCACAAAATGCCTGGACTATATAGGGAAGATCCTCTAGGGGAAGGGCAGCTCAGCCCCAGAGCTGAAAAGTTCAGGGTTTAAGACAGGGTATGCCAGATAGGGACTGAGGAATGCTGGGAGAACTTGGAGGCCAGGTCTACACCTTAATCCCTTGTCCCTGGGTCCAAAACCAAGCAGAAATGTGTCAAAAGAGGTGATGTGTCTCCTTGACCTTTAGTGACGATGGTGGGGAATTAGGGGGCGTTGGCCCTGAGTCACTGAAGGCAGGTGGTGGATGAGAGGGCACCTGGATCTGGAGTGGGAGTAGTTCTTAGCTGACTAACAGTTGATCTCCCAGGGAGCCTTTGAATGTTTTATGTTTTCTCTCAAGATAAGGTTACAAAAGACGGTCACATGACTTCTGCCATCCCTTTGGGCCCCTAGGATGAACACCTTAGGTTCCAGACCCTATCTCGGGTATTGAGAAACCAGTAGCTAGGAGCATTGCACGGGGCAAACTTTCACGTCAACATTCCTACCTCACTAACACGCCTCCTAGAAGTTCCCTGTCCTCCAGTGGACCGGGCCCAAGTTCAGACTGTAAGTGATTGTGTTGGCTCAGGACCCCAAGACTAAATTCTCAGCACAAAGAAGACTTATTTTTCTCTAGAGGGAAGGAGAGCAGGGAATAAGAGACAAAGATAGAAAATGGGGGGGGGGGGGGGAGAAGGGAGCAAGGGAGAGGAGGAATGGGTATTTGTCCTAGAGTGGACAAAGGACTGCCTCTGGATAGAGAGAAGACAGACATGGTCCCTATGGACAGTCACATAAATGGCAGTTTATAAAGGTAAAAGGAAACTCCGAGTTAGGATGAGGTGTTTAATTTTAATTGGATATGTTAATTAGGTGAGCCAAAGGCGGCTTTTGATTGCTGGAATTCAATACTTTGATAGATTCACCTATCTCTTTAGCATGGCTTAAGGTAGGCCCACCTCCCTGGGGGTAGTCCCTGTAGTCCCTGACACAGCTTAACAGGAATATCAGGTCCCTATGCTGGCCAGAAATGCTGTTCTCTTGACCGTGAGGAGTGTTTTTATTTCAAGCAGTGGCAATGTACAGATGTGTAATTCCTATCTGATTCCACGCACTTAAATTGGTTAAGCCCCCAAGAGAACAGCACAGCACTGTTGTTAGTGTCCAAATGTATGCTTACACACAACAGCAAGCATTCCTGGGCCTGTGCCCCAGGGAGACCCACCAAACCTCTGTCAGAAAGTACATCACATCACGGAACACTGCTCTGCAGAGAGAAACGAACTGCAGATGGCTTTCAAGAGTATGTGAAGGAAAAGGGACAACGTCAAAAAAATCACAGACTGTACGGCTCCACTCACGGAATGTCTCAGTAATAAAATTATAGGGAGAGAGCAGACAAGAGCTGTCGGGTTCTCCCGGGACTAAACAATGGGACCATCAGAGCTGGGTCTGGAGCCTCCAGAACTTTGCTCTTTGTAAGTTGATTGTGTCGGACATTTAATTAAGGTGATGGAAAACTGACTGGTATGACAAGGCTGGATGAAGGCTTTGTGTTCCTGAAACTTCCCATAAATCTATTTGTACTTAAAATGTGTGTGCGATATCCCTTGAGTTTTATGACAATGGAGTTTCGTCATTGTAAAAGTGATGATAAATTACTGATTAAGGCTTCTTCTAGTATTCTACAACTGCCCAGGACATGAAGCTTATGTTCATGTGTGGAGACAGTGACATGGGTTTCCCTGTTTAGCCAATGATGTGTTCACTCAGTGAGGGTTAAGATCAGACCTCACACCAGGTCTGCACAACCGTGGGAAGTGCAGCCAGTGGAGACCTGCATTGCCCAGCTCCAAGAGATTTGCTGAGCTGAAAGCTACCCTTAAGGAAGGTTCAGCACCATCATGCTGGGCTGATATTTGGGTGATGGTGGAGTTCTGTTAGTTGCTGGGAACCTGGTTTCATCTCCAGTCATCTTGTGTTGTTATCTCCTGTGTTTTCTCATCCTGCCCAGGAAGATATCAAGGTCAGTTCCTCAGTCAGTCATACCCAGGGGCCAGCGCCTCAGATGAGGCCTGCATCTCTACCTTTCTCAGCTCTGTTGGTAACACACAGAGGCATTGTGCCCCTTGGCCTCATCTTTTCCAACAATGTCCATCTGTTGTTTTTATTTAAATATCTTTATTTATATTGTATGTGTGTCCACATGCATGCATTTGAGCATGTAGAAGTCAAAGAACAATCTCGAATGCTCTTCCTCAATGCTTTTCCCCTAAGACAAGGGCTCACAGTGGCCTGGAGCTCAGCCAGCCAACAAGCTGGCCATTGAACCCCAGCCATCCACTTTGTTGGTCAACTAAGGACTGCCCACATTCTGAAACCAGGTTCCTCAGAGCAACCCCCTCACCCCACTGATACCAAAGATCATAAGACACAGTGTTTAATGTGGCATTAGTTCACCAGCCTGTGGACTTCCGTGGAGCTGAGCAAGATGCCATGGGTCAGAGTTTTTCTTTTGCTTAGAAGGCGTGGTGAGATAAAGATAACTCTCCACTTACCTCCTGGCTCAGACTTTAGACTGGTTTGTAGGAAGAGGACTCAGGTCCTGAACTCCATAATTATAGAAGGCAGGATAATTCCCTATGGCTCCGAGTGTTTCTTAGATATGGAGACAATTTACTCCATGACTTGTTTATTTTGTGTATGTGTGTGTTCGTGCACATGGAAGTGCTTTGCCCAGTCTGGGTAGCCAGCAAGTCCATGGACCCTCCTGTCTCTGCCAGCACCAGGATTACAAACATGCACCACTATGTCTGGCTTTTTTATGTGGGTTCTGGCTACCAAAGTCAGGTTGTCATTTTGCACAGCAAGCCCTCTCTCCTATCATTTATAGTAGGCTCGGAATACGGTAAGGCTTCCAGGAATACAATACAACAGATAGCAAGAAGTTGCAGTACGCTTTCTCCACATTTATGCCAACTTGTATCTGGTACCCAAGGTCAGAGAGTGAGAGCCAGAGAGAACCAACACCGACTGATAGCTTTCTATTCCACTAAACACTGTGATGCTCTGTGTGTGCATGTACACATAACCTTTTCATAGTCTATCAGGGAATATCTTCTCAGGAATATCTGTGTGCACACACAGAAGACTCTCACACACCAGCGTGCATAACCAGTGTGCACAAACAGAAGGATACCCTATACCAGTGTGTGCACACAGAAGGATCCCCCCACACCAGTGTGTGCACACAGAAGGATCCCCCACACCAGTGTGTGTACACAGAAGGATTCCCCACACCAGTGTGTGCACACAGAAGGATTCCCCACACCAGTGTGTGTACACAGAAGGATCTCTTACATCAGAGTACACACACAGAGAGAAAGATTCCCCCATACCAGTGTGCACACACAGAAGAGCTCTCACATGAGTGTACACAAACGAATCAGATACACAGACTGATGAGTCACACACTGAGCTGCTTCCTGGCCTGCCCAGCCTGGATGCCCAGATGTACCCCGCTTCAAACCGTATTGTCTCTCCACAGCAGGCACATGACTTCACATAGATTAGGCCTTGGAGCACTGATCTTTTCCAGTCTGAAAGACAGTCATGTCATACATGTAGTACTTGTATGAAGCCTGCTGCTATGTCACTAGGGTTCCAGAGGCTTTGATGGACATGCATCCAACCCCTCTTTCTGACAAATCCTGGTTCCCAGGCACCTCTAAGGCCACTTCTTCGTGTTTCAATCTCCATCTCAGTGTGGGAATATTTCAGCAAAGCCTTCAGAGAAAGTTTGACCTGTAATTATGAAAAACCAAGAATGCAAATGTCTCTGTTAATATTGGTCCCCACAGAAGCCACCAACTCTTGAAGTAAAACATTACTGGCAAATGACCAGGTGGGCTGAGTGCAGCAGCTCAGTCTTCCCACACGAACTTACAAGCTCCTGTGCACCACAGAAGACTTGTTGTCCCAAGCAGCATCAGTCCTCGTATTCTAGAAGGTTCCAAATGCTCTCACAGTCCAGTTCTTCTCACTCGCTGGAGTCTCCATCCAGTCTCACATTCTCAACATCAAAGGTCTCAGCTGCCCCCACCGTTCGTCCAAAACACCCTGCTCAGGACAGGAATTGCTAAAGAGGAACAGTGAACCGGAAACAGCTGTGCAAAGAGCCCAGGGCTGGGTCCCCTGGGGCTCACGCCTGGCCATCTGGGTCTCCTCTTCAGGCTAATCTCCACGGTTCTCAGAGAGGCAGCCCATTAACTCAGACAGCTGGGAAATGACAGAAACCTTCTTTTTCCCCCCCCTTTTAACTCATTCTTACTATTCATGTTTATGTTTCAGGGTCCAGGGGACTTTGAACCTATGATCTTTCACAAGCTGTTTAAGCCCAGAGGCGTGGTGGGTGCTGGGAACTCATGCCAAGACTCCCTCTTACTGGGATTCTAGTTAGGGGTCACACAGAGCCAGCGTACATGAGGTATTGCTGACTAGTGGGCAGCTGGGTTGTAGATGTTTTTTATTTCAGGTATAGTTTGACATTTTGATGGAATGCTTGTCTGAGGTTTGGGCTCAGTTTTCCTGGAAGCAAAATGTCTCCTCCATGTCCTCAGTTAATTCAAGGTCTCTGCTTTTAGCAATATACTTCAATCTCTGGTACACTCTTACCTGCAAAACCCAACCCTGGGCTATGGGGAGGTAGCTCAACAGATAAAGTGTTGTAGTGTCAGTGCAAGAACCTGAGTTCAAATCCCTAGCACCCAAGTAGGAAGCTGGACATGACAATGCACTTGTAATCCCAGCACTAGGAAGGCAGAGACAGGAAGATCCCAGGGGCTCACTGGCCAGTCAGTTTAGTCATTTGGTGAGGTGCAGGTTCAGTGAGAGATCCCTCTCAAACAATAACACAGAAAGTGATAGAGGAAGCACCTGATGGTGACCTCCAGTCTTGAATGTACACGCATGCGTATGCAGGCTTGCACATACATGCACACACACAAGCACACACCCCAAGCCTAAATCTGAGAGCAGGAACTCTGAACTGAACAAGATGCCAAGCAGCAGCTATCATCTGGGGGCAGGCTCCTCTGCCCACACTTTCTCCTCCTCCCATCTCCTCTGCATTTATCCTATTTAGGTTCTCATAACACAGGAGTAATGAACCCAGGCTGTCACTCCCCGCCTGGGTCAGTGACTCTGCTTTCATTCCCAGATTCGATGATGTCTTGCTTTAGAAAAATAAATGCAGGGCAGGATGCTGGGTCACGGGAACACAGATTGAATATGAAAATAATAAACTATAAGGAACTCAAAGGAAGCCAGTTCCACATTTAGCTCCAACATATTTCTAAAAGATAAGCTCGCAATTTTTAATATAAAATTTTTACCTGAACCTTTTCATTTCTATTTTGTTTTATATGTGGAAAGTTGAACCCATAGGAAACGTATTTGATATAGAAATGACCTTTTTTACTCCAATATGTTTCTTCTCCACTTTGCAACAAATATTTTTTTAAGATATTGAACATCCTTTTTTTTTTTTAGATATTCTTTTTAAAAATATTTACATGTATGGATGCTTTGTCTGAATACATCTGTGTACCGCATACATGCAGTGCCTACAGAAGCCAGAGGAGGTCATCAGATGTCCTGGGATTGAAGTTATAGATGGTTGTAAGCTGCCATGGGGGTGCTGGCATCGAACCAGGTCCTCTGCAAGAGCACCAAATGCCATCTCTCCAGCCCCGATGCCAGACATCTTACAGCAGAACTGACACTGACATTCTGGAAACCCAGACTGAGCTCTGTTTCTGAAAGATTACATTTTCAGTGGAACTTTGGTACATGAAAAAGACATCAAAGCAGACACAGTTCTATGTTCCTTGCCCAAAATTCAGCTTGCCTCTCTTCCTGCTGATGGCTCTGGATTTGTGGGGAAGCATCAAATGCACCAAACCTTTCTTACGATGAGGACCCAGGGCACATGTACACGGTGTGAGGCTGCTGTCTGCCACTGTGACAGAAGACTTGAGATCATAAGCTTATCAGAAGGAAAAGGTCACTTGGCACATGGTTTCAGAAGTCCCAGTACACTGCCACTTGATCCTTTCAGTTTGGGCCTGTGCGGGGATGGCACATTATTGTGGGAGTTCATAGCATAGAGATCTGCCTGACCCATGGCAGAGAAAAGACCTCCTGGAGCTGCTCACCTTGTGACACAGGAGGACCACTCACTTCACAACAGTCAGAAAGCAAGAGAAGAAGGGGCCTTTCTATCCCTGGATATGCCTTGTGATGATTAGTGTCAGTTGTCAACTTGACAAGACTGATTTGAAATCACCTAGGAGACAGGCCTTTAAGCTCATTGTGGAGGATCAGCTATTGAAGACCCAGACAAAAACCCAAACCATTTTTGATAAAGAAGCCAAAAATACACACTGGTAAAAACACAACATCTTCAACAAATAATACTGGTCTAACTGGATGTCTGCATATAGAAGACTGCAAATAAATCCATACCTATGACCCTGCACAAAACTCAAGTCCAAGTGGATCAAAGACCTCAACATAAAACCAGATACACTGAACCTGACAGGAGAGAAAGTGAGGCATAGCCTTAAACTCATGGGCTAACTTTAAGAGACTTTCTGAACAGAACACTGATAGCACAGGCACTGAGATCAACAATTAATAAGTAGGAGCTCATGAAACTGAAAAGCTTCTGTGAGGCAAAAAGAAAAAACAACAACAAAACAAACAAAACCAACCAACCAACCAACAACAACAACAACAAAAACCTGTCAAAAGGACAAAATGGCAGCTTATAATGTGGGAAGATTCTTACCAACTCCACATTCGATAGAGGACTAATATCCAAAATATATAAAGAGCTTAAAAACTAGATATCAATAAACCAAATGATCCAGTTAAAAATGGGGTACAGGGAGCTGGAGATATGGCTCAGCAATTAGGAGCACTGACTGTTCTTCCAGAGGTCCTGAGTTCAATTCCCAGCAACCTTGTGGTGGCTCACAACCATCTGTAATGGGATCTGATGCCCTCTTCTGAAGTGTCTGAAAACAGCAACAGTGTACTTAGATACATAAAATAAATAAATAAATAAATAAATCATTTTTTAAAAAATGGGGTACAGATCTAATAGAGAATTTTCAATAAAGGAATCTCAAATGGCTGTGAAACATTTAAAGAAATGTTCAACATCTTTAACCGTCAGGGAAATGCTACTACTTTGCTAAGCCAATCTTATACGCATCAGAATGGCTAAGATCAATAACATGATTGACAGATCATGACATCATGGCAAGGATGTGGAGGAAGGAGAACACTGCTCCATTGCTGATGGGAGTGCAAACTCGTACAGCCACTATGGAAATCAATATGCTAGCTCTTCAAAAAATTAGGAATCAAACAACCTCAAGACTCAGCTATACCAGTCTTGGGCATATATCCAAAGGACACTCCGGTCTACCACAAGGACACTTGCTCAACCATGTTCAATTCAGCTTTATTCATAAAAAACAGAAACTGGAAACAACCTAGATGTCTCTCAACAGAAGAATGGATTACACAGTAGAGTATTATTCATTTGTTAAAAAATAAATGGCATCATGAAATTTTCAGGAAAGTGAATGCAACTAGAAAAAAACTTATCCTGAGAGAGGTAACCCAGACCAGAGTGACAAATATGATATGTACTCATGGTTAAGTGGATATTAGCCATTAAGTAAAAGATAACCAAGCTACAATCCATAGACCCAGAGAGGTTAGGTAAAGAGGAGGGGTCTAGGGGGTAATGCATGGATCTCCCTGGGAAGTGATCATAGAATTTTACAGGTAGACTGGGGGTAGGAGGAGATTGGAAGGGGAAGAATCAGGGGGACGGGGTATGTGGAATGGATAAAGAGAGTGTGAACAGCTGGAATTGGTGGCCATTTAGGGGCCTGGTATGGAAGCCTAGGGCAGTGGAAACTTCCTGGAATCTGTGAAGGTGATCCTGATGAAGACTCCTCGTAATGGGGAATATGGAGTCTCTTGTTGCCAGGCAAGGAGTGGCAGGACTGGGTGGCATCAATTGAGTTGTTGGCCAAGAGGGCCCCATGGAAATCCCCAAACCACCCAGGCTGTTGCTAAGATAAAAGGTTACGCTCTGCAAACTGACAGAGGGGCCCCGTTGCCAAGGACAACATCCACACAGCTCACTGAACGTGGAGAAGTGGGGCCGGGGCCTACATGGAACACTCGGCCCTATTCTCTAGTCTCTTTGGTGTGGGAAGGTACTCTGCAGGCTACCAAAAGAGCAAAGTGGACACCAGCGCAGCCACAAAACCTTTGACCTACAATCATCCTGCCTGAAAAATATGCCAGGGTGGTACAGAACTTGTGAAAGTAGCCAACCTATGTCTGATGTGACTTAAGGCCCACTCCACAAGAAGAAACCAATATCCAGCACTGCTTGGGTAACAAAGAACCAGAGTCTAGATGGCCCAAAGACCTAGAGTAAAACCAAGCATGACTGGTTTAAATAAATAATAAAATAAAACCCCAATCTTATAAATTAGATACTACTTATTGTAAATTGTTAAAGATACTTAAGATATAATTATAAGTTATTATAATATATTATAAGTTAATGATCTTATAAATTATCGAATTATGTAATATGATCATTCTGAGTACAGATGTAATTTATCTACAGAGACACCCTCGGAGAGAGAGACCAATTTTTTTCTCCCACCATACGGTCTTCTGTTACTTCCCATAATGCAATATTCTGCACATGTTGTCAAAGTGAAGCCTAAAGCAAGTAAACAAGTTTAAGTAAATTTAAAGTTTCCTAATGTAAAATAGTACTCAAAGTTGGGTAAACAAAACACAGTTATGAAAGATTGAATGCTTGAGTAAAATGTGTTAAATTTACAATACTATTCTTGCATAGCAGGACCTTCCCCCCTCCCCCCAGTCTCAAGTCATTCCCATAGATGCAGCACCGGTTCCCTTGGATGGAGCACTATCCCACCAGAGTAAGTTGAATGCTAGCCTCATTATAGGACAAGGATACATGGGAAATAACACCTGTGAGAAATGGGCCTCTTCTGCCTCCAGCTGATTAGGCCTGGCTACTTCTGGCTTTGTAGGACTGACCTGCTCTTGTCACATGGGACCAAAAACAATAAAAGAAAAAACACACCCTCTTCATCTAAAGATGAATTACTCCTCGTGTCTCACGTGACAGAAAATGGATGTCCTTGCCCAGTGGAGGATCTCAGAGTCTGTACCCATATCTTAAATGTCTCAGACAACAGAGTTGAGAATAATAATTACTCTGCCTTCAATGCCTCCTGAACCGACACTTAAGGATGTTGTGAACAGAAGAACCTTGTACCTAAGCCCATCACCTCACTGGGATGGGACTGGTGGCCTAGTTCAATGGGTCATGAGGTTTACCCTGGCCTTCAATTCTTGCTCTTAGCAAAAGCTAATTTCAGAGTCCACAGCCTAACCACCATGTCCCTTCATTAAAGGAGCATGCTAGATACTCTGTCATCAAACTCACAGCTTTGGAAAGTTATTCAGAATAGCCAAGCAGCATCTTTTGACAGTTTTTTGAGTGTTTTTGTTTGTTTTTAATCTGTAGAGTCAGTAAATGATTCTATTATGTGATAGACCAAGCCTTCAGATTCTTCAGGAGGAGATGGCTTAGGTAAAGGAGATTCTCTCTGACCTGGGCTCACCAGTAGTGTTTTGAGAATATAATCTTGTCTCTACCTAGATAGAGATCTCCAGGGCCAGCGCCTGCACTCCCTCCTGGAAGCCTACAAGGAATACACAGGCTTTGACAATGATGTTTGTGGACATTTTCTAAGAAATTCCAAGGCCCGTATGTCTTTTCACGCACTTAATCTGGTTATCTTGCTTTACAAATTGCTCCTCTAAAAACAACCGATCTATTTTTTAAATAGATGTTGCTAAGAAACCTGTATATTGTTGCC
Organism: Rhynchomys soricoides; assembly: GCA_019843965.1. Lineage (NCBI taxonomy): Eukaryota > Metazoa > Chordata > Mammalia > Rodentia > Muridae > Rhynchomys > Rhynchomys soricoides. Next base: position 9,177,570 of record JADRCH010000062.1, read on the forward strand.
AGTATGTGGGGACCTAGAGATTTATCCATAGACAAAGAGAGTGAAGAGCTGGTCTTAGCCTTCTTTGTTAATTCAGCCCATGTCACATGTAAGCCATTTATGACAGATTGGACATGACGGACTGCTTTCATCATCTATATATTGGTTGAGTAGATGGGATAAAAACATTACGGAGGATTTCTAAAAGATTCTGCTCATAAGGTCAATTTTTGAAAACTTTGCAATGTGTTCCTCGTGTCACTTTCTCTCCTAACGTTGTACACACAGAGTTATACAGTTAACACCTCCTGATTCAGGTGCTTGGTCTTTGCCATCGTTGGTTTTTCATGGCCGCTTGGGTGAACCCTGTTCTGAGGCAGTCTTAACGGCTGCTCCTTCATCACCCTTCTTTCAGCCTTGAAGCAGTTACCCAGACACACTCCAGAGACCCTAAAAGGAGTTTGGGTGACCTCTGAAAAGGGAACTAAGAGGCCAAAGGCCATCCGACTCATCCTTCCTCTTGCCACTCTGCATTATTTTGGGACGCAGAACTGACACCGCTGGACTGGAACTTTCTGTTTATCAGTCAGCCTCTGTCTCACCAGCTTGGGTCATCTTAACATCCTTCAGAACCAGCTCAACTCCTTGAGGGCTGCAGCATCCTCAAACTAAGGAGAACTAGATCTGACTCCTGGAATGAGACTGGTGCCCTCCTCTGTGAGCGTGCTGCCTCCAGGCCAACCCCAAGCCTCCTCCTGTGTGTAGGCTTCTGGTTCCCCACCTCCCCGTCTCCTCCCCTGGATCACTTTGTGCCTCTAATTACCCTCATACTTCCTGCTTCCCACTCCCCACCCCACCCCCACCCCCGTCTTTTAAATGTCTTACTTACTGAACCTCCTCCTACACCCAAACAAAATGTTCTACCTTAGCGCTCCCAAGAGCTCGCCCCTACAACTCCGAGTGTTCCCGATACATCTCCAGTAAGGCCTTTCAGATGCTGTGGAGACTGGCTAAAAGGGGCCTTCAACCCTTTCACCTGGGGCCAGTTCTTTCCATTAGTCTTCTTTTTTCCTCCCCGTTCCCTTCCTTTGATGCTCTGTCGCTCCCTGCTACTTCTGCTGGCTCATTTTGCGGTATAGCGGTCCTGGTAATGGGACGGATCACTGTCACTTGAATCAATTCTATGTCTCTCTCAAGTCCATTACCGTGTCTCTCACCTCTGCCCCCTTCCATCCCCCCAACCGGCCCAGAAAATCTCAGTTCTCCTCTGTAACCAAATCCTGTGCTTACAGCCCTCTTAATAGTAATTCCCCACCACCACTCTTCAGGAATACAGGACAGCAATTGCCTGATCCACTTCCGGCTGATCAAGTTAAGACCCTCTCCCCCACCCACCTGCTAGAGGACCAGAGGACCCCTCCTCAATGGACCCAGAACTAACCCCTCCGACACAGACCCTCCTCAGCAGAAGACAGGTAGAACACTCCTGCCCTACGTGTTTTATATCTTCTCAGAGTTCAAAGTGATAGTTTCCTGCTGAAAAACTACACTTCCCAGCTTCCCTTGTGAACTGCAGAAGCCATTTCTGCCCGCACAGGGGGCCACGTGACATTTTCTTCAGTATACATTTTGGTCAGCACACATGACTGACAAAGATGCTCCCTTATTGTGGATAAATGTGATTTGCCAAAGACTCTTTCTTCCCGCCTTTCGTCTCTCCACAGCTGCTTTAAGTAATCAACTAACTAACTAACTAACTAACTATATATATGTGTGTATGTGTGTGTGTATGTACAACTATATATACACATATACATATATATACACATATACATGTACATGTTTTGTAGAGGAAATGCTCCTAAAACCTAGTAGTGGTTGCCTCAGTCCCAGATTGTGGAACTTGGTGCTTATTTTCCCATGACAAAGCTCAACTGTGAAGTGGAAGGATCTTTGTCCTTCATAGATCTCCTGTTGTGACTAGCCCTCAGAAGCACACGTGAGCTTATTCTATAACCCAAAAAAATAAAAAAATTAAAAGCAGGGTGCCTAGTCCGACTTGTCAACTCTCTGTGTAGCTAAGGATGACCTGAAATGCCCAATTCTCCTGCCTCCACCTCTGGAGTACTAAGATTCCGGGTGTGCACCTCTACATTGTGGTTATACAATGCTAAGGCTTTATGCACACCAGGCAAGCATCCTGCCCTGAAGACAGAGCTACATCCCTAGGCTGGCAGCAGCTCTTCCCAGGCTGATGATCCTTAGAGGAGCCTGGTGTAATTATCTTACCAGTTGCCTTCAGAAACAGAGGACCTCTCTCCTGCCTCCCAAAGTATATGTCACAGAGAACAAAGCCATCAGAGGCCACCCTCTGGTTGTATAACTGCTACCCTATACCACAGGAAATGAATGGCCACAGCACAGGTAGCCAGCTTGGGAGTGGCATAAAAATGCTGTCCCTAAAAACAAATTATACCCTAGTGCAAAACCAGAGTCCCCATGCCTGAGATCTAGGCATGCCTATGGATAACAAAAACAAGACCATTGTAATTACTTTTAATGTGTAGTCACTGCCAAGCTCCAGCCCTACCATCCCCCAGCCTGCCTGCCCACAGTTCGGCTCCTCAGAAAATAGGTGGCCCTGTATGGAGGGACTTTTGTGTAAAATGACTCTTCTCCCTAGGGCCCGGAATAAGGTGATAATCTGCTTCTTGTTTCTTATCTGGGTCAGGTTGACCACACTAGGGCACAGAGAGATGAGGTGCCCGTTGCTAACAAGTGTGCTGAGGAATAGGAAGAGAGAAGGCTCATAGTGGTTTCTTCTTTCTGCAAAGCAAACCACATACAATGGTATGGTCAGAAGCTCTGGACACAGGGTGGGACCCGCCTTTGACATCTCATGTCACCATGCCTTGGGCAGGAAGAATTTTAAAAGCCGGTTCTTCTCCTCATCCTTCACTGTGGTTAAAAGGATACATCTTTCTTGGCTTCATTCCTTAAGTTAGACCTGGTACTGAGAAACCTGGAATGCTTTTGCTTGTACAAGGAATCACCTTGCTTTGGAAGCTGTGTCATCAGGAATCACCAACCATGAAGCCACCAGGAGCAGCATCTACAGCAGGTTCAGGGACTGCATCGTGGCCTGAAGTGCCCCCTGCCCACCTTAAGCACTCCTGAAAGCCTTTCCTGGACCTTTGGTCAGGAGGATTCTCCCACAGAATACTCTTGGAGCACTTACACCCTCCAATTGAATCGCTGTCCTTAATGTTCATCTCTCCCTCCTGAAATGCACAAGGGTCACTGGGTGATTTGTTTGCTACCAGATTCTATGCACCTAGAGCAGGGCTTTGCATGTATTAGGAGATACACTCGCTGGGCAAGTGGACAGAAGGAGATGGAAAGGCAGCTACATTGATGGATGAATGGGTGAACTTGTACACCTACAAAAGAGTGAAGGAAGGCCTATAAAGAGTTAGATACAGAGATGTGGACAGGAGTATAAATTAATCTGTGTAAATGGGAGGCAAATGGAGATATTAATGACAGACAGACAGAAGGATGGGTGACATCCTGCCGACTATTCTGCTGCTGTGAGAAAGACATAACGACCAAAAGCAAGTTATGGAAACAGTTTATCTTGGCTTGCGGTTTCGTGAAGCATGGCAGCACCGGCAGCAAGAAAGGCAGGAGGAATGGGAAGCCGCCAGCTTACATCTTCAAACACAAGCACAAAGCAGAATAAGCAAACAGAAACTAAGAGGAGGCTGTGTGATCTCAAAGCCTTCTCTGGTAAGGTACTTCCTACAGCAAGGCTTTACCACCTCTCCCAACAGTACCACCAGCTGGGGACCAAGTGTTCAAACCCCCAAGTCTACGGGGGACATGACTCATTCAAACCACAACAGATGGATGCTTGGCTAGGTAATGGATGGGTATAGATCGATGGGTGGAACTCACAGGTCCCTAACTTATAAATTGACCTCCTCGTGGTGTGAACATGAGTACAGACTGCTGGTATGGAGGGGTAGGCATGGCATCTCTGCTCCAGATGCATTGTGTGGAGCAAAGAGATTTATCCCTTGAGAAGCCCATGGCTGTCAGGCAGCCTCCTGGGCCTCATCTGCAAGAGCTTAAACAGAACAAAGCTTAGCCTGTCTCCATATGGCCACCTCACCCTATAAACTGTGCGTGTATTTATGTAACACTTCAGGCTTGATGAAGACCAGATGTGATCAAACACTGGTTTGTGCTGCCCGGGAATGCTGAAATGCCAACCTATACATTTTTTTTTTTTTTTTTTATGGATGTTTGTCCTTAGCAATCATTCTTTAAATCTTAGCTTTGAGCGCTGATACAGATCCATTAATTTCATTCTTTGGCCGAGCAGAAACATCTGGCTTATGAAAGAAATACATCCATGTACAACTTCCGTTATTAGTCAGCCTAGCACAGTACAAGGCACGGAACCCTGGGGGGAGGGGGGGAGAGAAGTGGCGGGTGCTATTCTCCCCAGCCCTGCCCCTCACTTGGGTGACACGCTGGTTCTACCCATTTCTTTACAATCTTAAGACTTGTCCTTTACTGACAGTTCCCATTGTTCTAGGCACTGGACCTCACGCTAAGTAGGAATCAGATCTCCACCACAACCATTCACTTTCCCAGATGGGCAAATGGTGGCACAGGGCTGGCTTCTGGTACTACAGCAGTGTTTTGAGGGGAGGGAGGCAGGATTCCAGCCTCAGTTTCTAGTCTCTGTCATCATCTATTCTGTGAATGTGGAAAGGGCTCTTTCCCGTCTTTAAAGTAAGGAAGCTCAGCTGCATTGCCTTCCCAAATGTGTGTCCTTGGCATACTCCTGTCTGCTGACCCCTCTTTGACAATCAAGTGTTCTCTAAGGAAGATCATGGGCATCTGTCAGACATCCTAGAGTCTAGGGAGACTCAGGACAAGATCCCTGTTTAGTATCTCTGTTTACGCAAGTGTTTCCTAAACTAACTGTATCTCAAGAATAGCATGGTCCCGTGAAAGTCTTCTTGGTACCTCGACGATTTCTGAGAGAACTTTGCACTCAATGTCTGTTGAGGGGCTGGGGGAATGGCACAGTTGGTAACGTGTTTGCTACATAAACATGGAGACCTGAGTTTGGATTCTCAGCGCCCCCAGAAAAAGCTGGGTACATAGACACATAGCTGAAGTCCCAGTACCAGGAGGCAGAGACACGCTGATCTCTGTGGTTCTCTGGCCAGCTAGCCTAGAGGAACTGGGGAGTTTCAGGTCCACCTTGCCTCAAAAAGTAACATGGAGAACAGTGAAGGGAAATATCTGATGTCAACCTCTGGCTTCCACAGCTGCACATGTGCACACACATGAACACACACACATACACACACAATGTTTACTGAGACCTATGACCTCCAAAAGCTCTGTCTTGTCACTCCACAGATATACTACCAGTACGGAGACACTTTGGTGTCCACCCCACTGAGGCAGGGAAAAGATCCCAAATGCTCCATATGCTGAGGTGGAGGTGAGTCGGTTGGATTTCATCCCAGAGAGAGGGGAGCATAGCCTGGAGCCATTGGATCCACATTCACTTCCCTGAAAAGTCAGGTCTGGATCCTGAGTGGCAAGTTTTTAAAAGGTTTATTTTAGTTGTAATTATGTCTGTCTGTTTACACTTGAGTGCAGCATTCATGGAGACCAGAAAAGGGTGTTAGTCCTCTGGATTTAGAGGTACAAGGAGTTGTGAGCCACCATATGGGGGCTGGGAAGTGAACTTGTGTCCTCTGGAATGCCATCTCTCCTGATGGTCTTATATATGCATTTTCTCCTGCCACCCTGAATAGGATTTACCCAGTGAGATTTCCCCCACAGAACAGGAGGGAATGTAGAAAACATGGCTGATGGCTTTACAACAAGTTTTCAAGAAAACGGTGGAATCACAAAGACTCCCAAACAGTAGGCAAAACCTTGCCTGAAGCACCTTGCCCCTTACTCCTGTGGCCACCTCCACTTTCTTCTATGGTTCCTTCCAGAAATGTGTGATGTTGCTTGCAACAGGCCCATCTCTAACCCTTAGCCATGATCTCCAGGAAGGCTTCATTTCTGTTTTGGTTCCACGGAGTTCCCTCTTAGGACAGCTACCGTGAGAACACTGGCTGAAGCTAACGTTTCACTAGTGTAGACCTGGTCACAAATGACAGCAAGAGAGAAACCTTGCAAAGGAGGGCACAGCACACTGGATAGATGTCTGTGCTACCCACACAGACTGTCACAGCCCAGTTCATGTTTGTGGCATCTAGTCAAAATGCCCAGGCCAGGCCAGGGGACAACTCCTCAGATGGATATGCGGTGGTTTGAATGAGAACAGCTCCTATGGGCTCACATATTTAAATTCTTGGTCCCTAGTTAGTGGAACTGTTTGAGAAGGATTGGGAGGTGTGGCCTTGTTAGAGTAACTGTGTCACTCAAGGTGGGCTTTGATGTTTAAAAACCCACGTCAGGCCCAGTCTTGCTCTCTTTGCCTGCAACTTTTGGAACATATGAGCTCTCAGCTACTGCCCCAGCACCGTGCCGACTGCCTGTTATAACACCCCTCCCCACCACCGTGATGGCCACGGACTAACCCTCTGAAACTGTAAGCTCTCGATGAATGCTTTCTTTGAAACCTTGTCTTGATTGTGGTGTCTCCTCACAGCAATAGAATAGTAGCTAAAACAGGGTATGCCCTTCAGATCTTCAAAACACTCCCTGCAACCTAGCTTATCATCCATACCTGTAAGGGATGGCTGTGTCATCCGGTCCTCAGCGACAAGGGCCACGTGTACTGTCCTGCCCTTTTCCTAAAACACACAATAGTTTGGAAACTGAAGCTAGAGGGTGTCTTTTGACTGGTACATGACCTCCGAGAATGCAGATAGCCTTTTAGGGGAGAAAGTAATGACCTGGAGCTGGCACGTGTAGCAAAGTTCTGCAGCTGGATGCTGACAAGCAACAGAAGCACCACTCTGGCTACTGTGCTCTTGAAGGGACTTCTGCAGACCATTATTCTTCCTGTGCTTTCTTAGTAAATAAATATTTCTAGAAATATGATAGCCAGTTTATACAGCGCTCCTCTTAGCAACATGGACAGGCGGCCTTGCTCAGTTCTTGTCAGCGATCGTAGGATTTTGCTTTTGGTTTTATTTTGCTTTTTTATTGCTAATGGTTGCTCTCACTAGGGTGAGATGGTATCTCGCTGTAGTTTTGATTTGCACGTCTCTGATGGCTGACAATTACGAGCATTTCTTTTTATATGTGTTTGTCCTCAACATCTCAACTTGCACTCCATGGAATGGGTTTGTGTTTTGTCCTAGTCAGGGTTTCTATCACTGTGATGACCAAAAAAAGCATGGTGTAGGGGAGGAAAAGGTTTATTCAGCTTACACTTCCATATCACGGTTCACCATCAAAGGAAGTCAGGACAGGAACTCAAGCAGGGCAGGAATCTGGAGGCAGGGGCTGATTCAGAGGCCATAGAGGGGGGCTGTTTACTGGCCTGCTTCCCCTGGCTTGCTCAATTTGCTTTCTTATAGAACCCAGGACCACCAGCCCAGGGATGGAAGCACCCACACAGTGGTGAGCCCGCCCATCAGTCACTAATTAGGAAAATGCCCTAAGGCTTGCCTAGATCCTGATCTGAAGGTATTTTGTTCACTGAAGTCTCCTCCTATCAGATGACTTTAGCTTGTGTTAAATTGATATAAAACTAACCCAAGCCTCAATCTAGGCAAGGACAGGAATGGCTCATACTTACTTTTTTAACGATTTATTTATTTTCATTTTATGTGCATTGGTATTTTGCCTGCATGAATGTCTGTGTGAAGGTATCAGATCTTGGAGTTGCAGAGAGTTGGAGCTCTCAGGAGGCCGAAGCAGCAAAACCATGGGAAAGGAGGAGGAAGATGAGGGAGGAGGAGAAGAAAAGAGAGCAGGAAGTGAAAGGGAAGGAGGGGGAAGGAGATGGTGGAGGAGCAAAGGATGGGAGGAGGAAAAGGAAGAGAAGGAACAAGAGGAAGGAGGAGGGAGAGGAAGAAGAGGGGAGGAGGGGATCAATCATTTGCAGCAAAGTAGACTGGAAAACATGTGGAATCAAACAATCCTAACACAGAAAGACAATTGCTCTCAACATGCTCTCAGACATATGTGGGAAGCAAAACCAGTAGACCCAGATTCAGCGCGGTGATCCCTAAAGATTGCACTGGGGTGGACAAAGGGAGGTTAGATTTGATGAGAGCACTCTGCAGGCTAGTATGGAACAATCACATCGACCCTCGCTCTTGTGGACGACTCAACAGGCATGTGTGAAAACCTAACAGTAAAAGTGACCAATATGTAGAGTTAACACATTTTAATAAAAATCAAAAAAATATTTAAATAAATATAGAGATGTCGTCAAAGCTTTGAGTTAAATTCAAACGAACCAACGGCCATTTTCCCTAGCCATAAGAATTCTGTTTTCTGTAAATCACACATGGTGGCACATGCTTATAATTCCAGTACTCTAGAGGTAGAAGAGGCAGGCGGATTCAAGGTCAAGCCTTAGCTACAAAGAGAGTTTGAGGCCCAGGCTGGAGTACAGGAGACCTGTCTCATAAAGGGCAGAGAGGTGGTGGAAAGAGATAACGAAAAGGAGGAGCAGCAGGAGGAGAAAGGGTAGGTGGGAGGACGGAGGGAGAATGAGAAGGTCTACTTCCCTTTGATTTCATGCTGGAAGTGGGCAAAGGCAGATTTCGCCAAGCATGATGCTAAAGTCAGACTCCATCTGATAGACCTTTAAAGCATGTGTCTCTTATTTGTCCAAATGGAGCGTCTTCCTTTAATCCACTCTTCTATGTTTGTTTAATAAGTCATGACCATTAGGTGAAATTTGGAGGGTGTAGAGCGTGCAGAGCAAAAGCCTGGAAGTCACTCATAATGACCTCATCCCATTTTCTTTTTCCTAAAGAAGTCATTACTGTCTGAAAAGTGTGTGCTGAAGCACAGAGTCCCTGTACCCTGGGATACCCCTGAGACTAGCATTCTGAGTCCTTCGTGGCACGGGGGCTTGGCTTTTGAGCATCGAAGGAAACATGAACAGAGTTTTGTAGGAATTTGATGCCACACTAAAATTGTTAGCCTCATCCTTCCCTCACTCAGAAAACTACTAGTTTGGCCGTGGTAGAGCCTATTTTAGTAAAAGCTTCACTGGGGTCCGACACTAAGCACAGAAACCACTTCTTATCCCCACTCTATGGATGAAGATGCCACGGCCAGACTGAAAAGCCTGGGACAAACTTGGATGGTGTGGCCAGAAGAATTAAGACCCCTGACTTCGCCTCAACCCTCAGACAGGAGTCCATGCTCAGGGTGGCCAGGGAGTTGGGAAATGGCACAAGAAGAGAGTCTTGCAGCCCAACCAGGCTTCTAGGCTCAAGTGCGCAGACCAACTCCCCTTGGCCCTTCCCTACAGAACTCAAGAGCAGTGAGTAACATGAGCTTGTGCTGTGGCGGCTGATTTCCCTTGTCAACTGATGGGACTGGCATCACGATGGAAACTAATCCCTGGGCAATCTCTGTGAGGGATTTTCTGAGTTAGGTCGATTGAGAAGACCCACTCAGGTGTCTTGGGCTGAATGAAAGCCAACATCGTTCATCTCTCCATGTCTCTGTCTCTGTGCCTCTCTGTGTCTCTGTCTCCCTTTCTCTCCTCTCTCTCTCTCTCTCTCTCTCTCTCTCTCTCTCTCTCTCTCTCTCTCT
>JADRCH010000062.1:9187335-9252438 GCA_019843965.1 Rhynchomys soricoides
TCTCTCTCTCTCTCTCTCTCTCTCTCTCTCTCTCTCTCTCTCTCTCTTTCTCCCTCCCCCCTACCTGACTGTGGATACAATGTGACCAGCTGTGTCAAGTTCCCACAACCATGGTTTCCCACCATGATGGTTTACATATCCTGAATCCATAACCCAAAATAAGCTTTTCCTTCCACCAGTTCTTTTTGCCAGATAAGTAACTAACTGATATGTCATCCCCAAGAAAGGCTGCACAAATCTCTGTATTTGAACCCGATGACTCCCATCTGCGTGGCACTTCCTTAGTGGCCCAGTCCACCTCTGCACACCACTATCACCTCCTCCTCCGCATGTGCTGACCTCTGTGTTTACCTGTTACTGTCACCTCTGGCAGAGGGAATGGATATTCCAAGAAGTACAGAGATTGGGACCTGCTTCATTCCCATCTTTATTCTCAGAATCAAGGATGCCACCTAGAAAAAATAAGTATTAATAAAGGCTCAAGGAAAGCCCAAATAAATGGCCAAAGAAGTTAAAAACAAAACAAAACAAAACAAAAAAAACAACCAAGATTTATTTGTTCTTATTTTATGTGAATGAGTGCTTGCCTGAATATATATGCATGCACTACCTGTATGCCTGGTACACAAGAACAAAACTACAAGACCATTAGATCCCCTGGAACTGAAGTTACTGTTATGTCAGGAACTGAGTCCAAGTCCTTTGCAGGAGCAGCAAGCACTTTTATCCCCAGAGCCTACTTTTCAGCCCTATTTGAGGAGGGGGGGGGGATAAGAAAGGTAACAGACCTGCCTAAATAAATAAACAAATAAATTCTGTTTTAGAAAAACAAATTTTCTGCATGTAGTTGTGATCCAAATGTGCAGCCAATTTGGAGAAATCATAAAAGAGAATGAACTTGATTTGGGGGCATTTTTCTTTTAGCATCACACAGATACACATGCAGTCTCAGCCCAGCCATTGCCCTAAATCATGAGTAAGAATAAATAGGATTATGTCAAAGATGTTTTGTTTTCAATTCTCAGCATCACGCTGAGCATAGAAGACTGAGCAAAGCAGAACATAAGTGTGACCTACTTTTACAAACAAGATGTCCTCAAGTGTGACTGGAAGGAGGTGGGTGGGTGAAGAGAGAAGCAGGCAGAGTGCAGGCAGTGATATATTTTTGTTTCATATTGAGCAGAGTCAGAGACGCTGAATAAAGTTCTTGGAGCAGGAAATGGACATTTAAGTGCATCAACTGTGGCGGTCGGTAAAATAACAAAAGGTAATAGAATTATCGTCTTGAAGAAGGAAAAAAAGCAAGAGGAAAGTGAAATCTAAACCAAGAAAATGCCCCTAATTTGCAATGGACAGTAAGTTAGCAACACAGAGAACTAAAGCCAACAACAGCCTTGGCATCTAATTGTGGGTGACAACCCCAGAGTCACCAACACACAGAAGCTGTCCCTGCGGCAGGGCAGGTATGACAGACTGGGGGCGCAGAATTCCGAGGAAGAGACTGGCTTTTTTATATGAGTTTTTAAGTAATAAAAGATTTATTACCATGGGGTTAAAACAATGCCTCAGTGGATAAGAGTGTAATTGCTTGCTGCTCTTGTAGAGGACCTAAGTTAGAGCCTACCCCCCACACTGCATGGCTCATAGTCACTTGTAACTCCTGCTCCAGGGAATCCAGTGCCCTCTCCTGGCCTCTGATGATACCTACATCCACATGGGTGCACATGAGCACACACACACACACACATACTTGAAGACCCCTGGGTTCTTCATATCTGGCCCTTCAGGGCCATATCTAGTGATTATGGAATTTCTCATCATGTGTCATCCATCTGTGCATGTCTGCTCTCCTGACTGGCATTTCATGCAAGTGGCATCTCGTCTTAGATCTTAGCATGGATCACTGACATCTTGTGCCCTCCTAAGACTTGACATCTTTTGCAGCTCATGCCCTGTACATCATAGGAGCTGATCTTTTAGCACCAAGCCCACCTCACTGAGAGCATCACTGGGAGAGAGGGTGCTGGGTGTCCAGCTTCATCACTCTCTGCCTATTCCTTTGAAACAGGGTCTCTCATTGATCCTAGAGCTAGGTTAGTAAGGATCCTCCTGTCTCCACCCTACACAACACTGAGGGTTACAGGTTACATGTGACCATTCCTGGCTTCTTACATGGGTGGCAGAGATTTGATCTTAGGTCCTCATGCTTGGGCCAGCTTGTGAATTCTAATTCTGGGTGAAAGCCTCATGGTTCCAAGTAGCTCTCCTCCTATCAGCTCACTTCCTATTGTCAGTCAGACTTCCTGTGAGACTAGAAGAGATGCCTTCCGAGGGCAAATTTGATCACATCAGTCCCCTACCAAAGTCCTCCAGTGTGAGCCCTTGTCATTAGAATTCCAAACTTTAGTCTCTTCACGCTGACTGAAAGGGCCTCATCCAGGGCTCCCATGTCACCCTTACCACACACTCTCCTGGTCACCACTGTCCTGATGTCACATGCCTTTGTCTCAAACAGGGAGTTTCCACTCTAGGCAGCTGCCCAAGGGTCCGCTTTTCTGAAATAGCGCTCCCAGAGGCTTCTGTTGTTGCTGTCTCCTTCCAGCTGCTCCTGGTTCCGCTCAGAGATCAAAACATCGGAAGACTCTGACCCCACAAGAGGCTGTAGTGTGTTGTTGTTGTTGTTGTATGCAGATTTTATTTGAGATAATCATAATTATTTATGGGTTTATCTGTCCTCCCACCAGACTGTCAGTTAAAGAGAGTGAGATGGTTTTTCCTGCTTGCACTTTTAGGACACATACAAAATACTTTTGAAAAAATTAAAGGAACTTAGCTAAATGTCCACTACCACCTAAAGTTCCACAGTTGCATCCCTGGAACCCGCCCAGAGAGTTCCTTTGGTCTCTTTAATATGCCCTTTCACGCTCGGCATATTAAAAAGCAGAGATTGTTCTCAAATGGTTCTGGAGATGAGCAGTCTGAGAACTGGTTTTATCTGCCTAGCTGATGCCTTCCTGCCCTGGTCTTCCCGTGCTCATCTCTCTTTGCTTGTCCTCTCTTCTCCTGAGGACACGCCTACAACTTCATTTTTTCTTAATTCCTTTTTGTAATAGATTCTTCTCTGTGGCTGTGATAAAACAGCCTGATAGGTGACTTCAGGGAGAAAGGGTTTGTTTCGCTTTACAGTACGGAGGGTAGAGTTCTTCATGGTGGCAGCCTGAACAGGAAGCAGCCAGGGAGGCCAGCCAGTAAAATTCCACCTCTTGGCAGACTTTCTCTAACAAACCCCACCTCCTAAGAATCCATTGCCTCCCTGAGCAGAGCCACCAACAGGACAAGAAGTATTTAAATGGTGGGACATTTCTTAGGCAAAGCATGGCATCTTCTTAAAGGCTTTGTCTCCTTGTCTTGGTGGGACATTGATGTATGATTTTGGGAGGGGCACAAGTCTGTCCCTTACACCCATCCCTTACATACTGGACCTGTGTCCAGTATGACTTCATGAGCTACCTTGTCCCCTTCCAAGGCAGGACCACTGTGAAGCTGATGTCTATCATGGTCTACTGATCTCACCAGCTTCTCCCAAAGCCAGGATTAGACGTGGAATATGACATTTACACCATGGAGGAAGCATGAGACAGGCGCAGGGCTCTGGAAGAGAAGCTGAGATGATGCTTCAGAAAGAGATAAGGCTCCAAGCCTGTAGGACAGTTACCAGACGCACGTCTGGAGAGTCCTTCTGGTGCCCCAGGCAGCAGTGACTGGCTGGTGCCTGATGTGATTAACTTCTTCAAAGTCCTTTTAAAAGTGTGTTCAGCGGGAAAACAAAGAGCTGTCCTCTTTGGTCAGACAAGACAGAAAGTGAGACAGTTGGCAAATGGAAGAGTTCAGTTCTGACAGGGTCACTTTGAACTCATCCTTTCCAGAGCAGATAAGACTGCTGCCCCTTATAAAGCAGAGAACTGTAGAATGAGGGGTAATTTGCAGAAGTCGTTTTGCTGTTAAGATGCACACGTTAGAACATTGCACCATGGACATGTGGATCAAAGCATTCCATGGGACCCCAAACACATGCAACTGTTGTCTATCCATCAAAACAAACGGACTTTAAGAAAAGACATTTGGGCCGGTATGGTGGCACACACCTGTAATCCCAGCACTTGGGAGGTGGTGGCAGGAGGATTGTAAATTAGAGGTCAGTGTGAGCTATAGAGCAAGCTCAAGGCCAACCTCAGATGCAGATCAACTCAGGGACTCAGAAACAAGAAGACTGAGTGAATGCCTGAATCTGGTCCTCAGTCCTGCATAAGCCAGGTGTGGTGCACACATCTGTAATTCCAGCACTTGGGAGGTGGAAGCAGAAGCAGGAGGATCAGAAGTTCAGAAGTTGAAGCTCACCCCCAGGGCTGCAGACTATCTGGGACATTTGAGAAAAGAAAGAGAGAAAGAAAAAAAGAAAGAAAGGAAGAAAGGAAGGAAGGAAGGAAGAAATCAAGGAGGAAGAAAAGTAAGAAGAAACAAGAGAGGGAAGGAAAGAGAGGGAAAAGAGGGTCTGGGACTTGTGAGACCTGGAACTAGCACGGGATGAGGGGATGTACTCCCCTGGTATAGCAGGGGTTAAGTATCTTGGTGAGAGGCCGGTTGCACAGCTGGAGATGCTGGGAAGTCCCAGTGCTCCTCACCTCATACTCAAAAGTAGTTTCTACGATGACTGGGCACGGTTATCAGAGACACAGATCTTTCATGGTCTCCCTTTTAAGTCATACACAAGCTAAGACTTGCACAGGAACCTCGAAGTCCCACTGGGGTGTCTGCCCACACCACAGTGAGCTCGATTTCAAGTCAATCTCCTCAGCAGTAAGGCTGGGAAGGAAATCAGTTACCAATCATAGTCACTTGGAGCTCACAACAGGGATGTCCATCTGTCCAACTTCCCACCAAGTGTGGCAAACCATCTTGGGAGCCCCCAGAAGAGAGCCACTCTTTCTGAAGGTGTTGCCCAGTAGCAGACTCCCATCAGACTGCGAGGAGATCATACCCCAGTTGGCTCCATCTTCATGTCTCTGCTTTGAGATGAGAACCCCTCTTACTTGATCTCTAAAACAAAACCACAATTGCTGGAGGATGAATGGAGAAAATCAGACAAGAAAGTTAAAAAAACACCCTGGACAGACCACCCACGACTGGTGGAACCTTTTAACACAGACCCTGTCCCAGTGACCAGTTTATTTCTTCATCATAAAATCAGTGTGAGGACTTTCTGAAAATTTCTATGCAAACTGTAATCTCGTAGCCAGAGAATTTTTTAATATTTTAGAAATTATCCTGGTTCTGAGGGTCACTTACAAAAAGCAAACAATGTTGGTAACAACAACAAAACCTCCTCATGCTGTCAACCTCTTCATGTGTCCACAAAACCTCAACAAATGTTAAAAATGTCCTAGAAAGCTGTTCTCACCTTTCTGACAAAATGAAGATCTTAGACTGAGACGTAAGTCAGAGACACTATCGGGAGGCATCAAGTGATGTCTTGAATTCCATGCTGAGTGTAGGTCCCAAGCAGGACTTGTCATGCATGTCTACTTAGGCAGGACATGGTAGCACTGGTGTTAAGTGGGGCTCTGGGCCTGGTCCTTTGGATCTGTCTGCTTCCTCAGCTGTCAGGACAGAGTGAGTACTGCATAGACGGCTCTCTGGGAACAGGAGTAGTAATGGTAATCCTGGTGACAGTACTACCCTCCCCCACCACTCTCATTAACATCTATTCTGTTACAATGTATCAACTGCAAAATACTTTCATCCCTGTTTTGCATATTAGGCTGGTAACATTTCAACATTCCAATATACTTTGTGCATAATTTTATCGCCTTTGAAATTATTTATGCATGAATGTAAAATGAATGTTTTTCCTACTTGTATGTCTGTGTGCTATGTGTGTTCCTGGTGGCTGTAGAGACCAAAAGAGAGCATCAGATTCCCTGGAATTGGACATTTGTGAGTCACCATGTGTGTGCTGCTATCTTTAGGGTTTCCATTGCTGTGAAGAGATACCATGACCCACAGCAACTTTTATAAAAATCATTCAACTGAGGTTGGCATACTGTTCAGAGGTTTAGTCCATTAGCATCATGGCGGGAAGCATGGTGGCATGCAGGCAGATGTGGTGTTGGAGAAGGAGCTGAGAGTTCTACATCTGAGCAGGCAAGCAGCAGGAAGAGATTGTGAGCCGCTGGACCTGACTTGAGCTTCTGAATCCTCAAAGCCCACCCCTTAGCACCTCCTCCAACAAGGCCACACCTCCTCCAACAAGGCCACACCTACTCCAACAAGGCCACACCTACTCCAACAAGGCCACACCTCCTCCAACAAGGCCACACCTACTCCAACAAGGCCACACCTACTCCAACAAGGCCACACCTCCTAACAGTGCCACTCCCTAACAGGAACCTATAGAGGCCATTTTTATTCAAACCACCACAGCTTAGTACTGAAAGCTGGGTCCTCTGGAAAAGCAGTAAGTGCTCTTAACCACTGAGCCATCTCTCTAGCCTGAAGCTATGACTTTTTAAGAGTGTCGTCTGGGACGGAGAGAAGATGAACATTGATAGAGACCATTTCTTTTTTCCTAAAATAAACAGTAGTCTAAGAAGGAGGCTGCTCAAAACATAAGCAGAGTGCCCACATCGTGGGCAGCCTTGCCACCGGGCTGCGGAATTTGGACTTCCTTTGAAGAGCTCTATGAAGCGGCTGAGGAGAGATCTCAGCCTCACATACTTAGGAGCTATGGTAGGCAGCCTCCACAATGGTCCCAAGGGTCCAGGCACCCTGGCACTCATTGATCCTCCACTTCTCAGTGCAGACTGTACCTAGTGGTTTGCTCTAATACATCGCAGTGGGTGGAGTGCCTGGTGGACCAACGAGCTGATGTATCCAGATAATAATAATCTAATACCAGAAGCCTCCACAGACTTGTAAGGGATGGGTTGCAAACCCATCAAGAACCTTCACTGTATCCTTGGGATAGACTCCTAGTCAGGAGTGTTCAGTTAAACCCTGCTGTTTTTCCTAGCTTGGTGGAATACAAAAAGTGTAGTCTCAAAGCCCAGTACCTTCACTACCAAGTAAAAAATTGAAGGCTAAGGAGTCACAGGTCATCTGAGCACTCACATTGTAGCACACGAGCCGTGCGCTGCGTGCTGGGTCTCGAATGCAGCATCACCCACCAAACTGTGATTGAATCCCAGTGCTGAGCTCTCCACTCTATAGCAATCCAGCGTAGAGCAGTGGATCTCAACCTTCCTGTGCTTCCACCCTTTAATACAGTTCCTCATGTTGTGGGGACCACTACCCACAACATGAATAAAATTATTTTCATTGCTACTTCATAACTATGATTTTGCTACTGTTGTGAATCTTAATGTAAATATCCGTATTTTCCAGAAGGTCTTAGGAGACCCATGTGAAAGGGTCGTTCAAACCCCCAAAGAGGTCGTGACCCATGGGTTAAGAACCACTGAGGTAGAGAAATAAAAATTAACCGGAGTCTCTGGCTTTAGGTTTCTTCTCAGGGACTATTTTTCTTCAGACAGAGAGAGAGAGAGAGAGAGAGAGAGAGAGAGAGAGAGAGCGCGAGCCTTGGGTGTCCTTATTCAGTAGCTAGCTATCTGGTTTTGAGGCAGGGTTTCTCATTGGCCGGGGGCTGCTTATCAAGGAAGCGAGGCTAACCAATCAGTGAGCTCCAGGGATCTGCTTGTCTCTGTCTCCCCAGCTGTGGAATTACGTGCTCGTTTTTGTTTTTTATTTTATTTACTTTAATGTGGGTTATGGAGATTGAACTCAGGTCCTCAGACAAGCACGGTATTGGCTGAACCATCTCCCTAGCCCGGCACTGGCTTTTTCTCGCCCACGAAACCCTACTGCCTCTTCCCTCTGCCAGGAGAGGCTGATCCATCTGGAGCCAGAAGTAGAAATCTCTACTCAAACCTCTCAACGCTTCCAAGATTCCACAGAGCATCTCCAAAGTTCATTTTAATCTCGTTGGAATCATCACAGAGCTGACAGAAACTCAATGTGGTTTTTGAAAAGACACACACACACACACACACACACACACACCCCGAAACTGACAGGAGGCTGTTAAAGAAAACACCAGAAGGGTCTGTGTTTGGTTTGAGTAATGCAGCAGCCCAGGCTAGACCAAGCCAATTTGAGGGCTCTGAGTGCTGCCTTGCTACACGGAAACTACGGGGACCGACCCCAGGCAGAAAATGGAAGATTCCAGGTGACCTGAGGCAGAGTCCAAAGGGAGGCATCTGCTTTAACCCTTGACAAAACATAACACTACAACAACAGTAATAATGGATTTTGATGCTGACCAATCAGACATGGTCCTCTTACGCTGTTTCCTGTTCCCGGCTGCACACCCTTGGGAACCCTTGCTCTGTTCTGCAGGATGAGGCTGCCTTGAATCAGAAAACACAGGTAAATGACAATAAGACTACTGAGAAAATTTGTTGTAAATTTTATCTTTCTGAAAAACGATTATTTTTACGTGTGTGTGTGTGTGCGTGTGTGTGTGTGTGTGTGTGTGTCCTCAAAGGCTAGAAGAAGGCATTGGATCCCCTGGAGTTCTAGGCAACTGTGAGTCATCTAGTGTGGGTGCAGGGATCCAAACTCAGGTACTCTATAAAAAGCAAGAGTGCTTTAACCCCCGAGCATCTCTCTAACCCTGTGATTTCGTCCTTGGACACAATCTGTACACAGAGAGCACTTATCTTTCCGATGGTTTCTCTGGGGCGTGATCTGCAATGTAGCACTAAAAGCCCCAACTCTAATTTATTCAGATAAACTCTGCATGAGTATGATTCCCATCCTTACTGCCTTAGTATGTAAGATATTGACATCTTTTATGAGAGCACTATATAAAACAGAAAAAAAACACATAAATCATGAGAGTGGGCACACAGAAAAGTAATTTCTTGGTTGTCTTCACAGTGAAAATTCCCACACAGTTCTTGAGGTGGGGAAAACTGGGTGCAGCTCCACCCTTGACTTACATACTTGGAAGCCTTTCTGTGTTTGGGGGTCTTTGGTTAGGTCCCAGATTTTTACTTGGAGAGGGGGAAACTTGTGACACCCAGGGCAAAAAGCCAAAATGTTTTAACAAAACCTCACCCTGAGGCCAGGGCTCCTTCCTATTCACAGCTCAGGCCATTCTGTCCTAAGAAAATGAAGGTGGCTTTGGAGGAGATGGTTCAGTTGGCAGAGCATCTTCTGTGTGAGCCTGAGGACCTGGATTGGGATACCCAGTGCCCATACAGAAAAGGCTGGGCACAGTGGAATGTGCCTGTCATCTCAGCACTCGGGAGGCAGATCCCAGGCTTGTTGGACAGCCAGTCTTGCCAGACTGGTAAACTCCAGGTTCAGGAAAAGACCCTGTCTCAAAAAGCAATCAAGAAAGACATCTATCATCCCCTTCTGGTTTCTACATGTACACAGACAAGCACACACAAACACATGGACACATAGAACGAATATACACATGTAAAAACAATTTTAAAATAAGCTAATTAAATTGAAATTTGAAAAGCTAAGGTGCTGAGCCAAGACCAGAGCAAAAGTAGTCCTGGGTTCACCACTGGGAAAAGATCCTCACGAACACAGGTAAGTTCCAGATAGAGACTGGAGTCAAGAGTCAAAGCCTGCGTAAGATGTCAGTCAAGGAAGGAAGGCTGGTGTCTGGAACCATTCCTCCCATGGCAGTTTGCACTGCACTCTTGTAAAAAGCTCCTCTCATCTCCAGAGCCATCAGGTTAAATCAGCCTGGCGGAGTTATTAGCAGATCAAGTTCAAAGCACAGCCCTCCATCCAAGCCTCCACTGTAGCAAGTTTCCATTCCAGGTCACACACATGATTCAACCTCAGTTCCCAGAAACAGCAAGGGAACTTCCCAGGCGATCCCAGTCCTGTGCCCAGCTCTTGAGAAGCCCTGCCATTCTGGGGAATGCAGATTCACCCTTATGCAGTCTCTCTCTCTCTCTCTCTCTCTCTCTCTCTCTCTCTCTCACACACACACACACACACACACACACACACACACACACACACACACTCACTCACGTTTCTTGGCTCCAAGCCATCATTTCTGTTGTGATACAGTAATCTTGTGATCATGTCCCCAGTTCTGTGTTTCTTATGTACACCACCTCGACAGGCCTCTCAACAAAGACAAGAAAATGTGCTTAGCTGCTTTGGGTTTGTATTTTCCTTGCTCTGAGCCTTTCTCTGTCTTTGAAGGTGATTTTTCTGTAATGAGATTTTTTTTTCTGAAGGCATGCATTTTGTTCTCTCTCTCTCTCTCTCTCTCTCTCTCTGTCTCTCTCTCTTCCTTTCTGAAAAACCTTCCCACAAACCTTCGGAGGTTACCGTCTGAAACGCATTAGTGATGGTTGGATCTATCCCATGATGACACTGCCTGAGACACAAAACAGAGACTTAATTCCATTCCTCCCATCATTTTTTTTGAGAGTACAGCATACAAATGACTAGAATAGGCCACTTTCATTGCTCTCTTTAGGGTTCCCGCCAAGCCGCTTTGATTTATAACAGCTAATGGGGGCAGTCCAAAGACCCAGGGGATCTCCAGGATGCTTTCAAGGTATCTAAAAGTTCAAAATCATGTCAGTGTGGAAGAGATGATGGCTCTAAATAAAATGAAGTTCATTCACATGCTTTCAGATCCCTCTTTGAATCAACCTTGAAGAAACTCCTGCCTGTCAGATGTGGGGCAGGATCAAATACGACTAATTACCTGAAAAGACTCTGAACGTGTTCCTCTGCCTCCATTTTGTCAGGAGTGAAGATGAAGGGAGACACTGTGCCCCTCCCTCTGACTATCAAACTAATGAAACAATGGTTCCTAAGAAGTTGGAATTTCCCCTGGGAATCTCGGAATGAGAGAAGGAGAAGGTTGAAATGCCCCCCACTCCCAATAAAGTCCCACTGCCCAGCCCCAAGCCCTGGACAAGATGGCTGCCAGCATGGGTCATGCAACCCCTCCCTCTCCATTCCTGCCAACTGCTGGGGAGTTGATCTCCCATAAAGGGATTTGGTAGGACTTGTCAGAAGGCCTGTAGAAGAGAGAGAGAACGGAGCCACGACAGTGTGGGTCAGTGATGGGCAGAACCACACTTGACCAGGACTGCTCATGTGCATAGCTCTTCCTTCTATCCAAACCTAAATCTCCTGTCAGGACTCCAAAGATGAACTCGGGGACCTCAACACCTCCGTATTTGTTCCCTCTCCCAATGCAGAAACACTGAATAAATCTCTGTTCTCTACTTGTACTGTTACTTGTTGTCCGTTCAGTTGGCTTAGTGAGGACCAAGGGCTGAATCCCACTGTTAAGGTTCCGGGACCCTGGTTACTCAAGTAACACCTCCCGACCCAGCTGCCTGTCTGGGTAGGTCTGGGTGTCTTCTTATACTCTAACTAAAACCTCTCAGGGCTGAAAGCAGAGGATACCATCTGGCTTTGGAAAAGTAGATTTTAAAGAGGTTTACAAAAACGACAAACAGCCCCCTTACACTAATGGATCATCTAATGTTATTTTAAAGGCAAGTAGATAATGCCTTAAAATTTGTTTTATTGTCTAATTTTTCAAAGCTCTTTGGAGTCCTCAATAATTTTTCCATGGGCAGGGAGTCTGAGACCAATTGTTTAAGAACCTTTGATTTGCCAGAACAGCCTGATAATCATCTCTAGAGTCTTGTCCCTCTCTAAACTCCCAGCCCCACCTTCTTGCCTCAGAGGCAACAAAATTGTATCCAATTCTCCTGGATAAAGTGCCCCTGCCCTGGACAAGATGGCAGGCAGCATGGGTCACAGTCTTGCAGCTCCTCCCTCACTCCCTCTGGCTCCACCCTCCACTATAATGGGAGTCTCCATGGGCTTGTTTGTAGTTTGTTCTCCATTCCTAGATTGGGCTTTCCATCTGTCACCATTCTAATGAGTCAGGTGGCACAATGTCTCTAAGGACAAACTGAGAGAAGGAGTTCAATCAGTAACTGCCTTATAAGTGGGGCGACATGGTGCCCCAGAGCTCCAGCATCTAAGCATGGTAGCACAGACTTGCAATCCCAGTGCTGGAGGCATACAGACAAGGAGATCTCTGGGGCTTGCTGGGCAGCCAGCTTAGCCCAATCAATGAGCCTAGATCCTGAAGGACCTAGATCCCTTTCTCAAAAAGACAAGAATAATTTCTGAGGAACAGCATTCCAGTGTACACACACACACACACACACACACACACACAGACATACACGGACATATAGACACACAGAGACATGTAGACAGACATACAGACACACGGGGGGTGGGCAGAAAACAGATGAACCAAATTAACAAAGATAGTTATTGATTTGTGTAACTAAAAAGTTCAGAGAGTAGATTCTGGTCAAGGGCTGAACAGTGTGGTGCAATGGTGTCGATTTGTTTCTTTTGTTTTTATAAATAGAATTCGTTTTCCCATTGGCTCCCTTCATGATGCCAGAAGTAATTGCCAGAAAACCAAGAATACATCCTTCCTGATCAATCCAGGTGGTTCAGCCTTTCTTTTTTAAATACCATGAAAAAGACCAGGGAAATGAGTACCCCACATCACCTACCACTGAGAAGAGACAATGTGTATTCCCACATATGTATAGTGAACAGTCCACATTCCTTTCACACTGAGCAAGCCATGTGAGATATGCCTTGTTGGTGCTTATTTCAGAACCTGATGTCATGAGGGGAGTGGTGATAGACAGTTGGTGCCTAATACATGTTTATTGGTTGAAGAGAAATAGATATGGGTACAGGAGACAAAGCTTGCAGCCAAATTTAGTCTAGGTGTCCCTGAGAGATTTTACATAGCCTTTCCCATCCCAAGGAAGTAAAAATCACGACTATAAAATCTTACTTGGTTACTCTGCCCTCAATCTTGGCTTTTGCTGATTTGATCACTGTATTTACCACCTATTAATGGAGTTTTGAACTCATAACTCAAGAGCTTGGGAAAAGGGGACCTCCTTTTCTATCTTGTCCTTCTTGTGATGGAAAACTTTGCCCTGGGACAAAACAAGGGCTCATCTGCATGCCTGTGGCCAGGGCCTGATTCTCCCTGTATAAAGAGGGACCTCTATTGCTCAGTTCTCTCCTGGGACAAGTGTCACAGGATACTCTCTCATTTCTGTGACACAACAGAAAATAGGGATTTATCTTTTGTCTCTGATTCCTGACTCATATAGTTCCTAAGAGCCTTGGAATCTTCTGACAGTGTCTCATATAAAATGATTAGGTGATTCGGATCCTGGACAGCTTCAGGATATGGAGAAGCTTCCAGAAAATCCGACCGCAGATTAGAGGGCTCAAACATTCTGCTCCACCCCCAACCTCTGGGGAGCAAAGAGGGAAAGAAGGTTGAGTTGATTGGTCACCATGACCAAGGATGAACTCAGTCACACCCCTGGAATGAAGCGTCTGTAAGAACCCCTCCCCAAGGAGATTCAGAAAGCCTATGGGGTGGTGAGCACATCAGGGTTCTGAGAGGAAAACAGGCCAGAAAGAAGCTCCACAAGTCCCTCCCACATCCTGCCCTGTGCATCTCTTCGCTCTGGCTGTTCCTGGACTGTATTCTCTGTAACACAATAGTGAGCAAAAGCCTGGTGCTTTCCTGAGCTCTGGGAATCACACTGCATTCTCCAGTCTGAGTTAAGGATGAGCTGCAGGGGATGGAACCCCATATATGTAGCCTGTACATCACTGAGATCTCCTTTGCTATAGGATTCGCAAGCACCGATTTCACACGGGCTGCCCATGGCTGCTTTCTGCATGGACTCCTCGCCACCAGGGAAGGAGCCCAGCACAGCTGAAGGTTGTAATTTTCAGAGATTGTCTATCTGCGGCATGCCTCTGGTCAGGTAGGGACCAGTGCTAAAGGCCTTTAATTACATAGGCCAGAAGCCACAGCTAATTCAGGACATGCCAAGACATTTGACATAAATACTAGAGTGGCAGAACACCAGATGGCATGCTGACCAGTGCCACGTTACAGGAGACAACCAGATGGAGACAAGGCAGAGAAAAGCATGGGGTGTGTGCTGCCTCCCCGTCCTCAAACATAAGCTCTGGAGATGAGTTCCACAATGTCCTCAAAGGAGACTTCAGTGCCCTGTCACAGGAATTTCACATAAACTGTCAATCACTAGCCTGGGCCCTCTCAAACGTGTTCAGATATGCCTCACGTCTACTGATAAATTAAGTTGTATAGAGGTCCAGGAAAGCCATGGAGCGTACTGAGTGAACTTTCTAACCCAGGGAGAATGAATAGATGTGTGAATAGACACAGACCCTCTGTCTTGGGGAAAATGTGAATGTGAAAAAAGCCAGCTGGGAAGGAACAAGGGTTCCCTCATATGGGGGACCCCAGATGAGCCCATGACTGTCACCTATTAACTAATATTTTTTAACTACTTTGTCTCCTGTTTACCAGCTATGGAATGCTTCGAAGAAAGGTGCCGATGATATGTCTAAAAAGCTTTCTAAATCAAGACATGTAATTCTATTATCACAAAGTATTTGAACACGGGAGATTTTCCTAATCAGGTATACCCAACCTCTTGAGATGGATACATGACACAGTCATCCTCAAGATTCACATCCAAGCACTAGACAATGAAGATTCATAAAAAACTTCCTGGATCTCATAATGTTTTATTACATTTGTGAGTTTGCATTGGCTTGCATTCACAGCTACCCAGGGCCACACGCATCTCAGGGGCCACAGCTGAGCATTTAGACCCTCAACATAAGAGAAAATGTATTTTTATTTTAATTTAGTTTGAGAGTTTTGTGTGTTTTGAAACAGAGTCTCACTATGTAGCCCAGGCTGACCTCAAATTCATGATCCTCCTGTCTCAGCCTCCTGAGCACTGAGATTATAGCAATTATTGGTATATGCAACAGAAACATGTGGAATAGCTTCATATATTGCATGTGTAACATTCTTCTCGTCATGAGCCAAGCATACAGAAGCAGATTTCATTTTGGAGGGCCTCGTCTATGAAGACTTCTCATTCACATTCATCTATTTAATTATGTATTAGTTCAACTCGTTAGACACACAACATTCTTTATGAACACCAGTCACGTACATGGGACATAAACAGAAATAAGGCGAAGTTCCTAGCATTGACTCACTTAAGCAGCAGGGGAAATAGATGTATTCTTTTTTTTCTTTTCTCTTAACTTTATGTCCTGATTGCTGCCTCTGGACATATTCTTAAAAAAAAAAAAAAATCATAAACCCAGGAAGGAAGCCCTAGCTGTAGCCTCCGCACTCAGAAAGTGGAAACAGAAGGATCTTGAGTTCAAGGTCAGCCTGAGCTGCGCAGTAAGATCCTGTTTCAAAAGTAAAGTTTTTAAAGTCCCAGGAGATGATTTTCTCATCCAGTTTTAAAATTACGAAAAGATTACAGGAACGACTGGATTTTTATTGAATAAAGTATGAGTTTAGAAGGCTGTAATGTGAAGTCATGGTCAAACGTGATGTTAATCACAAGGAGCCCATTTCCTAAATGGAGATTTCTTTCCAGGACGCCTTCCTTGAACACAACCAACAGGAACACAGCCGAGCACACCACTGCTGGCTTTCTCAGCGGTGGCAGAAAGCCAGGTTCTCAGACGCCTTTGAAAGTCTAACCGATCAGAGAATAAAGAGATCCAGTTATGCCTTCTCCCCCAAAGCAGTGCTTGAAGACATGGGGTACTGGGGGCTGGAGGGTGCTTACTGCTCTCTCAGAGGACTGAGTCTGATGCCCAGCGCCCATACAGGGGAGCTCTTCTGGACTCTGCCTGCAACTGTGTTCACGTGTGCACTCAGCTACGCACACATACTATGACAGTGAAAACTTAAAGAAGTCTTTTAGAAGGAAGAAAGGAAGACATTTATCAGATCCTGTATGCAGAGAAGTATCACTCTTTTTTAACATTTTTATTTATTTAGTTTACCTATTCACTTTACATTCCTCTCACTGCCCCCCTCCTGGTCACCCCTCCCACAATCCTTCCCCGTCCCCCATACCCCATCCCCATCCCCATCCCCTCTTCTCTGTGCAGGTGGGAGTCCCCATTGGGTATCCTCCTCCCAACCCTGGCATTTCAAGACTCTTCAAGGCTAGGAGCTTCCGCTCCCACTGAGGCCAAACAAGTCAGCCCAGCTAGAAGAACACATCCCATATTTGGGATAGCACCCGCTCCAGTTGTTCAGGACCCACATGCAGGTCAAGCTGCACATCTGCTACATACGTGCGGGGAGGCCTAGGTCCAGCCCGTGAACATTCTTTGGTTGGTAGCTCAGTCTCTGAGAGGCCTAAGGGTCCAGGTTAGATGACTCTGTTGGTCTTCCTGTGGAGTTCCTATCCTCTTTGGGGCGGTAATCCTTCCTCCTATTCTTCACGAGAGTCCCCAAGCTCCGTCTACTGTTTGGCTGTGGGTGTCTGTATGTCTGAGTCAGCTGCTGGGTAGAGCTTCTTAAAGGACAGCATGCTCCTGTGGGCTCCTGTCTGTATGGTTCAGGAGTCTGATGGAGGTGGAGGAGAAGCAAGGGGAGAATGGAAGGATCACTCTTATCTCTAAAATAGAAATATAAATCCTGAAAAACCTGTAAGTAAGCGGTCTGAAAAAGCATGCTTGGGTGCGACTTTTCTTAACCATGGGAGACTGTCCTCTTCCAGGAGAGTCTAGGAGACACTTCTTTAAAAAAAGATATTGATCTATTTTTATTCTATGTGTGTATATGTTTTTGCCTGTATGCATGCTTGTGAACCACTCATATGCAGTGCCTGAAGAGGTCAGAAAAGAGTGTTGGATCATCTAGAACTGGAGGTACAGACAGGTGAGGACCCCCATGTGGGTGCTGGGAACTGAAACCAGGGCCTCCACAAGAGCAAAAAGTGCTTGTATCCACTGAACAACTCTCCAGGCCCTGATTGTCCTGTCCTACCAGAAGGGAGAAGTCAGGAAGGCCACAAATATCCCACAATGCACAGCAGGGCCCTCTGTGAGAACTACTTATTCAATACAGGTGGTAAGCTTACTCCTGCTGAGTCGGAGATGTGCATGCCATGAGGATATGTAATCAGCTCCCTGTCCTAAGTCATGTCTCTGAGCAATAGGAAGAGCAGACAGCCTACTCTCTGACAGGAAGGAGAGCACAGGAAGCTCTCAGATTGTGGCCAGAAGCATATTTTACAGCCGTGGTACTTGCTCTTAGGACAATATCAGAAGGGGACGGAATGCAGAAGACCATAGCATGACTAAAGTCCTCAGAACTCTGCCCTGACTTTAAGTTCTGTCAAAAAACTGTTCTGGCTTTGGACAGGAAAGAATGCTGAGTCAAAATCAGGCCTCAAAAGTGAGTTCCAGATAAGCCAATATTTTATTTAGTTCAATTTGTAGCATAAAAGGTCTCACATGGTATAGAGATAAAAAAGATTGGTTAAAATTAGAAAAGAAATAGGTGTGGTAGAAAATAGTAGTGAATTAAACAGAAAATAGTAGTGAATTAAACAAAAGCACGAAATCTGCTACATAAATTTATAGAACCAGAGGCTACCCTCATGGAATCAAATACTTAACTGGGGATCCTTGGTCTCATCGGTCCTCACATGTAGATGGACGGTCTTCAGGTGTAATGAGCAATCTCTTCCTAACTGGTCATAAGTCATAAGGAAGGATAAACAACTTTTTGGTGGAGTTATAATGTCATCAGTTACTTAAAAGGAAAGCAAATTTGCATCCTGGTGAGATGCTTGTTTATCTTTACATAAAGAGTTAAATATTGGGGCTAGTGAGCAGGCTAGGTGGGGAAGAGCACCCACCTTCAAACCTGAAGACTTGAGTTTGATCCCTGAGACCCACGTGGTGGGAGGTAAGAGCCAGCTCCCGCAAGTTGTACACTAACAGCCCCCTGTGTACTACGACACGCATGTACAATAAATAAATAAATATAATTCCTAAGAATAAATAGTAGCAGGATATTTGAGACTGCAGGATATAGTGTCTTTAACTTTTCCAAGACTGATATTTTATTTTAGAATCATCAGTGCTAAGAACAGGGCATCACATAAACTCATAGTACAAAATGGCAGAAGTATGTCTAGAGACATTTCATATAATGCCAGTTATATGTGCAAGTTATGACCCAGCTGTTTCTGAGTTGTATCATAATGTCTATTTATTGGCTAAAATATAGACATCTGTCTTACAGCATCTGAGGATTGGAGATCTGGGTGTGACTTACCTGGGCTTTTTACTTTAGTTGACAGAGTCAGCAAAGCTTGAAACTGACCTCAGCTATGTTGACTGTGATGAGAAGAGTGTGAGCAACTTAACAGCAGCAACAACAAAAAATGTAAAATAAAAAAATTAAAAACTGAAGCGTACTGGGCAAAGGGTTTGCTGAACAGACTCAAGGACCAGATTTCAGACCCCCAGACTCCATGCAAGAAGAGCCCGGAAGGTAGTCTACCTGTAATTCCAGTACTCTAGAGGGAGAGAGAGAGAGAGAGACAGAGAGACAGACAGAGAGACAGACAGAGAGAGAGAGAGGGATTCAAAAAGTTAACTAGACTATCTGAGTTCAATTAAGAGACCTTGCTTCAATAAACAAGATGAAGAGAGAAAGCACAAAGGGTGCCAGACATCAACCTTGGCCCTCTGCATGCCCTCACACACTTGCACACACTTGCACACACACACACACACACACACACACACTCACACAAATACATATGTACAAGCAAGAAAACCCACGTACACATACATGCAAAAAATATATAAATAAAAAGGAAAGGGAAATGAGGATTTATAGTGTGTTTTTGCCACTGATAAAAAACTGAGGAGTTCCAGGAGAAAGGAGATCTAGGAGGTGAAATAAGAGAATCAAGCAGGACATGATGTCCCAAGATCCGGAGTTCAATTCCTAGCAATGACTCAGCAGCTCACAGCCATGATGGTTGCCTTCCTCTGGTGTGTCTGAAGACAGCTACAGTGTACTCATATGAATAAAATAAATAAATCTTGAAAGAAAAAGAAAGACATTAGCATGTGGACTGGGGAGCCACAGTGCCTAGCTCCTCCTCCTTGACTGAGGTGAGTTACCTCACACAGCTTGCTTTACTCTTCTCTTGAAAAGGGACAGCAATAGTACCTGCTAGAGAGTGTCTCCTGCTCACAGGTCTCTGCAGAGCATCCTTACCGCAGGGACCAACATCATCAGTCCTTGTTATTAGTCCTTAGACAGGCACATCAGGATGATGTGGGAAGAAGCGGTGTTCTAGTGTGTCTGTTGTCAAAACGAAATACCAGAGACTAGGTAATCTAGAGCCGGGAAAGTCCAAGGACTGGTGCTGACGAGGGCCATCTTGCTAGCTACTGAAGGACCTTGCCCGGTATAAAACAGAGAAAGCGTGCTAGCTGGACTTCTCTTAAAATGACACCAGCTTCTCACAGCACACCATCCACACCACACCTCATCCTCATTAGAACCTTCTCTCCAGCGCCACCTTCAGTTTCATTAAAATAGAGCCCAGGGCTGAGTTTCCAACTTGGAGGAGCATGAAACCACAGCAGAGTGTAAAAGGCACAACGCTAGCCTTCAGGATGCATCCAGGCAGGGAGTAGAGGCTCTAGTCTAAGAGGAGTGGGGTTTACTAGCTCTCAGCATCTCTGTGAGGGTAAGGAGTGTCCAGAAATGTGGGCCAGGCCCAAGGATGTCTTGGTTCCAGGGTAAACAGACCAGATAGCTAGGTTATATTGCTGAGGGGCAGGCAGGACTCAGGGGTTGTCCAACTAACATTTAAAAGAAAGGCTCGACCCAGGCTGACAGGGTGTTACCTGTAATCCCAGCACTCTGGCAGGAAGAGACAGGAGGATCATGAGCTCAAGGCCAACCTGGGCTACCTACCCAGCCGTGTCTCCAAGCTAAATGAATAAAATTGATAATCAACAAAAGTTTGCCCAGCTCCTCAGCACCCAGTTCCTCCTTCTAAGAGATCAATCAACGCTGATGATTCAAATTAAAGTTAGCTACCTTGTAGCTACCTCCCAGAGGAAAGGAAGATGTTAAAAATCAACTCAATCCACTCCAAGTTAGAGAAGTTTAACAGTTTACTACAACCTATTGAGATTTCCAAAAAGAGAAAACTGGACATGCGCGCGCGCGCGCGCACACACACACACACACACACACACACACACACACACACACCCCAATAACCTTAAAATCCGTACCTAATTTAAAATGCCTCTTCTTATCAGGTGCCTTGCAGTAATTTCACCCTTTCAGCTTTGAACTCCCCAACGCCCTCACACCCCACTTTCCCAGGCTTCTATTTCTCTGCCCCTCTCTTCAGTCTAACTTTTCGGCCTCTGTTCTACTTGAGCGGTTCTGTTTTGTATTATTTTGGTAGTTTTTTTGTTGTTGCTTTGTTTTGTTTTGTTTTGTTTGTCAGTGCTCCTGTTCCCATGTTGGCTGGATCCCGCCGGGGTTTTGCGAGACAGGATGTGGTCCAGGAAGTCTTCCTCCTCTTGCAAAATTGAATCAGATCCAAAGCCAATTATTTGTTTAATCTAAAATGAAAAATGCCAAAGAAAGAAAAGCCCCAGCTGCCTTGCCACCATTCTGACCTGTAGTCAATACACTAGCAGAATTCCTTCCAGAATCTGTCACTCTTTGAATGAGTTGTCCAGTCCTGGAAAGGAGGGCCATACACACCAAGGAACAGTGGGGTTCTGACCAAACTACCCAGGAGGGTGTACGTAAGAGGAACGAGTCCCAGAGATGCATAGGCGTGTGTGCAAACAACTCCACCATACCATGCATATGACACACTCATCACACACTCATCACATACACACACACACACATCACACACACATATCACATCACACACACACAAGCACTACCCATGAGTGTGTGCGGTATAGTCCTATTGGATGTATTAAACAAACAGGATCACGTTTTCTATTGTAAATCACAAACACATTGAACTATAGTGAGCTCCCCCACAGACTTATTTCCCATATCTCATGAATCTTCTCACATTGGCTCTTTATTTTTAGCCATTTGCAGATTACTACTAAGTCTTAAACCGAGACAAATAGGTGCCTGGGTACCTATTTGACATATCAAAGTGGACCTGGGAGGGACTGATTCTCCTAGAATCCCTCAGTCTCTACCTGTTACAGGGTAAGGCTGGCATACCCTACCCCTATCCTGAACTCCCTAGCCTAGAAGCTGGGCTATCCTTCCCTTACCTGCCCTTCCAGCAGGTTTGGATACCCACCCCTTTGGTCTATCCTTACCCTCCTGGATTCTCAGTCTCCTGATCTCCTGGTTCTCTCCTCTCCCCCTTCTGTCTTCTTACATGGCCTAGCTAGGGTCATGTCCATTCTGGACTCTCCCAGAATGCTTCCGGCTATGCTCTCCCTCATATCTCCAGTAAACCTTCTCCTCTACCATACCCAGGGCATTCATGTCCCTTCTTTTTATTTCTGCTCTTCATTTACTTACATTTTGATAGAACAAGTAATTTGCATGTATATGTGTGTCTATTGGATCTGTGTAAGTGTGTGGCCAGGTATACACGCGTGTGTACTAGTGCGCATATAGTGGCCAGAGGTTGACCGTGGATGTCTTCCTCTATGCCTACCTACCTTACATTTTTGAAATGGGATCTCTCACTGAAATGAGCTAGTCCATTTAGCAAGATTAGCCTGTCAGGGATTCTATCTCTGCCACCCCAGAACATGCAGCCACGCCTTTTTTTCCGTGAGTGCTAGGGATTCAGGCTCAGTTCCTCATGCCTTACTGACTGAGCCAACTCTCCTGCCCCTTACTAATCACGTTTAAGTCCTTCCTTTCACAGAAGCAAATGGCCTTAGACATGCTACTTGCATAGGAGGTCAAAGTCACCTACCACCAACAGCAGCAGTACCCACATACGCCTGAGCCATGGCTCCTCAGCTGACCTCTTCCTTCTCCCAAGTCTCCTGACAGGAATGAAGACATCCTAGAGAGACCCTTTGCTTTGGCTGTCAGAGTATGGAAACAGTGATCCTCAGAAGTTAGACTCTCCTTGGGAATTTCAGGCCAGAAGGAAAAGGCTGGAGCCAGGTACCAGCCAGAAAGTGAGTGTGTCTTCCTGAAGAGATCTCTCACCGTTTGGACAGCTTGTTGGACAACCTTGCAGGAGAGACTGGAACCAACAAATGATGGGTTAGTGATGGGCAGGACCACGCTTTGACCAGGACTGCTTACTATGCAGACCTCTTGCCTTCTATTGAAACCCAAATTCCAAAACAAGATTGTAGAGATGGACTTGGGGGGGGGGGTCTATCTTATTTGTTCCTCTGCATGATGTGGCCACATTAAGTGTCCCTTTCTTCTTTCCACTGCTACTCATCTCCGGAGAGGGATTATTGGCATCTGGGGACAGACTAGCGGCTGACCTGAGTGCAGGTTCAAACCGAGCAGCTCCAGTAACATTCTCACATGGTGCTGAGTACTCAGCTTCTTCCCCTACATCTCCTGGTGAGGGACAGATGAACTGTCCCTACCCTGCGACGTGAATACCGGTCCTGCAGTGGCCCTCCTCAGACCCTACGCCTCCAGCCCTCTGTGGAAACCCTACCAGATATTCATAAGCTACCAGTGTGATCCAAAGACTCTTGCACTTTGATGCTAATCTGGCATGAAGCCCATTCAGTATGGCAATGGCAGACCAGTGAACTCTGTTCTAAATGCCAAGGGGAAGGAACGTGTCAGAGGCCACCCTGGCAAAGCCTCCCACGCAATGCCCACCAAAGCGAGAACCTGAGCCGCAGGGGTCACTTGTAGCTTTTGTCCAGTTGAACAAGCCGAGTGGCCAACAGAGGTGAGCACAGTGGAGGTCCTGGGAAGACCAAGTGAACAGACTCAGTTCTTCACTCGGAAGACTCAGCAGGGCAGCTGCTGACCTACTTAGCTGGTCTTTGTCCATTCACTGTGAGCATTCTGAAAGGCCTCTTGTGGAATGTTGCTGCCCTTCTGTCGTGTTAGCAGCCAGACACTCTGAAGAGGTGGATGAAATGCAGCTTTGACAAAGCCCTGTTGTCCTTCCCAAAGCTGAGTGAGTCAGAAGCGCTTGGAGAGGTGAAAGGCCCTCCTGGTGTTCAACATGAATGGAGCCCAGATTTGATTTGGAATGTTCCCCAAATCCTTAGCACATAGGTTGGCTGGGCCCAGAAGGGGCAGAGTCAACATTCCTAACAAAAAGTTGTCTTGCTTTGCTGGGAAACGCTTAACAAAAGCTGGTGAGGGGCCAGGTCAGTAAGACACTTGCCACACAAGCTTGAAGACCCGAGGTCAGGTCTCCAGCACATGATGGTTACACACCT
Organism: Rhynchomys soricoides; assembly: GCA_019843965.1. Classification (NCBI taxonomy): domain Eukaryota; kingdom Metazoa; phylum Chordata; class Mammalia; order Rodentia; family Muridae; genus Rhynchomys; species Rhynchomys soricoides. The sequence goes on from JADRCH010000062.1 coordinate 9,210,814, forward strand.
ATGATCTCCAGCACATGGTAGTGGCATGTACCCATAGTCAGGGAGACATGTGGTGTCAGCCTCTGACCTCCACACACAGAAGCACATCCAACACATGCATATACAAAATAAAACCCAGTGAAAGTAGAGTCTGCGCTCACATGATTTGGTTGCCAGCCTAACAAATAAATAAATATGCAAACTGCTCTGTTAAATCAATCGTAAAAGTTTTTCACTGTGGAATGTCCAGCCATAATTGGAACAGCTGTGTTACCCCCTTCCAGAAGAACAGTCACACTGAAGGAAAAGAAGGAGCTGTGAGGAACACACGTATGGCATCCATACATGGAAAGACATGCAACACACGAAAATAAATTGATGGATTGATTAGTGAATAACAAATGTATTCCCTGGGCTACATGCCTGTATCTGGCTTCATAAGATGCAGAGTTCAGATCCCTGGCACCCACACAAAAAAACCAATGCTGTGAGCCTGAAGACCCAGCCACAGGGAGGCAGAGACAGAAGAATTCCTGGCATCTGTGGGTCAACTAGTCTACCTAAACCAGTGAACCCCAGATTCACTGAGGGACCTTATGTCAAAAAATATGAGAAGCAACAGAGGAAGATGCCCAGTGTCGACCTCTGACCTCCATGTACATTTGCATACACATATACACATACATGCACACATTTCTTATTGTTGATGAAACCTTCCCACCATCCCAGGATCTGAGTTGATTGGGAGCCACAGTGTGTCCTGATCTAGGAAAAGTCAAGGGAGTTCTTGACAGGCTCACGCCTGTGGCTATAAACTGTGAGCCATAGCTCCAGCCGTATGCTCAAAAGGCTGCATTCTGGTTGATAAATGCTCAAAGGAAGCCTTAAAGCAGTGTGGTTCTCAACCTGTGGCTCGAGACCCCTTTGGGGGATCCCACATCAGATATCCTAACTATCAGATCTCTACATTATGATTCATAACAATAGCAAAATTACGGTTATGAAGCAGTGATGAAGTAATTTTATGGTTCGGGGTCGCTTCATGAGGAACTGTGTTAGAGAGTTATAGCATTGGGAAGGTTGAGAACCACTGCTGGAAAGAAGGAGAAAAAGATCACAGGATAGTTAGAAGTTATTGAAGTGGTCCTTCCACTCATTCTCCTTGAGAGGAGTAGTATCACCCCAGGGACTACCCTTCCTCTGCTCCTAGCCTCAGACTCCTCCCCTCCCTCCTCCCCGTTCCCTCCCCTCTTCATCTTTCTCCTTTTCCTTTCTCCTCATCTCCCCTCCTTCTCCCCAGCCCCTTCTCCTCCCCCTTCTTCTCTTCCTTTCCCTCTTCCTTCCTTTCTTGCTCTCAGCCTCCCCTGAAAATTTTTCCAGCTAGATCTCCCATTTGAACCCCTGCTTTGTCTCTCCTTGTCTAGCTCTAGCAAGAGTCCTGTTAGGTTTTTTATCCAGAGTCCGCCACTCCTTCGACCAGGTTTCTCATCTTCTCCCACCCCAAAATGATGTCGGATTCCTGTCTTCTGCAAGAATTTCATTAGACCAGTTTAACCAGAACCTACCACCCCAAAGTGCTTTGTCTTAGCCGTTTTCCACCCATTGATCCCCTTCCCCTTATGCCTTAGCTATGGAGCCATTGTCCTCTTGTATCTGGGGAGCTATTCCCTTTCCAGCAGGAGTTGAAGTGTCTTACTCTGTGGCAGCAGCCGAGTGAGTTAATCCTTCTCTTTAACAGCATGCAGTTATTTATCAAGACCAAAGCTGATGGCAATGGGGCTGGTGGTAAGATGAGGCCTGAATCAAGATGCTGTGAGTTGGTTCTCAGGCTTTAGACAGGCCTTAGTCCAGGGTGATGCACACACCAGACTTTGCCTCAAATCGGGGAGGTGTTCTGTGACAATTTCTGCCTGCTGTATTTTGTCCTATTATAGCAGAACGTTCAAATTGCTGGACTCAAGGTAGCACACAGCTACTGCCTAAAGACCAAGCCAGGTGAAATCAATTTCCAGTTGAGGGCAGGAGCTCAGTGCCCACCCTCTCTTCTTTACCCCCTCACCTGTAAAGTAAAGATGCCCTGCTATAAGAATTTGGGGGCATTGTAAATAATCACCATAATCCACCTGAAGACTTCTGATTAGTAATTAGCAGCTCCCTAGGATCCTGCACCCTGGTGAGGTTCTCAGTATTGTCCATTCACTCTGTCAGATGGTCATATACTCTCTGCCAGACCATCTCACTCACTGCAATATAGCATAAATACTACAGAGTGAGCCATGCATGTCAATCATGGGGCTTGCACAAACAGGGTGTGCCTTGATTTGATGGTTGACCCCTGCCATCTGCTTCCAAGGGAGGAGGTAGCTGCATAAAGTCAGAGAAAGCCTGGATCTCACACAGACACTGTGGATCTCCCATGGAACCAGCTGTCCGAGATGAATGTTTGACAAAACCTGTTTTGACCTGAGAGCTGAATCAGTTATCTAAGAAATTCTTTCTGAACAAAAAGTATTTATAATATGAAGGCACCTCTTGCTTCTGGATTTATGCAAAGACCCATCCAGTTCTCTTAGAGCCAGAACATCAGCCAACAGTTCCTATGCAGTTGTTCATCTATAGGTTCATCTACAGGTGAGTGATGGGTGGAAGGAAGGTCACTGGCACCCCAATTGCTTGTTCTAATATACCCTAAAGCCCTGCTTTAAGAAGTGTTTACCATCAAACCTTTCTGTATTTCTGAGTTCCTGGGTCATAGATTGTCATCTCATTTGGCTTACATAGCAAGATAGCTTCCTGTAAGGCAAGGAAGACTGATCCATTAATGGCTACTCATTACACCATGCATAAACACGATGATCAGAATCTCGTCCCCACACACATAGCACGCACACACCTAGGAGTCATCTCAGAAGATGAGGCTTTAGGGTTATTAAATGAGGGGGTTGTTGGCAGTAAGTACAGCAGGAAAATGTTTAATGAGAGCATTGTATAGCAATCATACAACAATCTTTTAAACATATCTAATCCCTTGATTGGAAATTTTCCCAGTTAACTCAGGCCACTGCTAATACATGAGGATGGACAAGATATCTACACACAGGGCCAACAGTCTCGTTGGTCCTCATTGTCCTCACTGTCCATGAGTACAGTGATGATCCTTGAATGTCTAATCTTCACTGACCCCAGGATTGTCATTGATTCCTTGATGCTCATTGACTTCTGATCCTTATTTGACTCCATGATCCACATGGTCTTCATTGTCCCCATGACCCTCGTTGAGGCTTTGATCATCTTTGGTCATTGACCTCATGCTCTTCCTGGACTTTCTTACTCATCTGCTTCCTACTCAGATCCTAGACATGGTCTCACCTCCCTTGCAGTGTTTTATTTCTTCTGGAAATATGGCATTTCAATAAGGACTTTCTGGCCACACATTGACCACTGGAGTCAAGATTTCCAACTTGACTTCATGAAAATGCCACTTGAAGTCTTAGAAGATAACCCTTGATTGTGTCTCCTTGCCCCCCAACAGACCTGGGAGTAGAGGATGAGTTAGAAACCTATAGAAGATCATCAAAGGGGGGCATTGCCAAGGGATGGAGTGCCTCATAAACAGACATCTAGAAAATGCAAGTTTAAACCACAGGGAGATATCATAACAAACTCCCAAGAATGGCTCCTAATTGAGCCCAAATAGCTTAAGGATTGCAGCAATCGGAGCCCTCAGACACTGCTGATTGGAGTGTAAAATGGAAACACCTGAAAGATGATCTGACGTCAGTGAGCAGAGTGATTGTCAAGCATGATTTACACTTGGCCTCATGCCCATCACTGACTTCATGACCCTCATCAAAGTTCATGAAGATTTCTGGGACTACATAAAAAACCCAAGGATGGTGATGCATGCCTGTAATTCCAGCATTCAAGACAGGGAGACAGAAAGTCATCATCCTCAACTACAAAGAGATTTTGAGGCTACATAAGACTTATTTTAAAAAACTCACAAAATAAAACAAAGAACTCAAACCTACGTGGAATACAGATATTTCCACCTTGGTTATTCAGTCAAGAGATAAGAGCAAACCCATAAAATATTAATATAAGAATATCTGAAAGGTATCCAGCAATAAGGAAAAGTTTACAATGCAGTCTGTTCACTCGGTGAACTATGTCTCTGTTTCAAAAAAATGGAACAAATAACTAATAAATACAAGAGAGCTGTTGTCTTAGGGTTTTGAACAGACACCATGACCAAGGCAACTTTTACAAGAACAACATTTAATTGGGGCTGGCTTACTGGTTCAGAGGTTCAGTCCATTATCATCAAGGCAGGAGCATGGCAGCATCCAGGCAGGGATGGTGCAGGAGGAGCTGAGAGTTCTACATCTTCATCTGAAGGCTGATAGAAGAGTGGCTTCCAGGCAGCCAGGATGAGGGTCTTAAAGCCTATGCCCACAGTAACACATTTCCTCCAAAAAGGACACATCTCCAAATAGTGTCACTCCCTGGGCCAAGCATATTCAAACTACCATGGTTGTTTTTGAAATGTAAACCTGTTTTTAGAATTTTATACATGCATGGAATACATACTCTCCCACTGTCTCAGATCTCCCTACAATCTCCATCTAAACCCCCTCTTTTCCTATAAATCTCTTTCTCACATTCATGTCTGTTCATGTTGTTGTGTGACACACTAAGTTTAACCAAGGCATTATGTGTGACCATGGGTTTAGACCTATTCATTGGATCCTGGTGGGCTCAGCAGTGGATACACAACTGAAGACAATGACTGCCATTCTCCCTGAAGCTATCAATGGCCAATAGTTCAGCAGTAAGGGGTAAGGCACCATGGGTTCTCCCCTTCTCCATGAGTTACAGGACCAGTCTGATCCAAGTACCATGGTTATAAGTTTGTGCTTATGATGGTTGATTCAAGTCTAGAAGCTGCCATTCACAACCCTTTACATCATCTCTTGGCTTTTACATACTCCCTGTCAACCTCCTCTGCAATGCTCCATGAGCCTTAGACGGGTGGTGTAAACATCTTGTTAGGACTGAGCACTCAACCATCACTTGTTCTCAACATCTTGGGCAGTCATGAGCCTCCTCACTCACCACTGTTCACAGCCATCATTCTTGGTTGTGTAGGGCGGCAGCTTCACCATGGCAGACTTTTGAAAACCCTTTGCTGAGTGAAAGAAGCCAGACACAAAAGATCACGTGACCTATGATTCCATTTTTGTGAGTTTTTCAAACAAAAATGAGTTATTTCATGGTAGAGAAACATAGGATCAGCTGCTTCTGCTGGAACAAAATAGACTGAGAAAGGGACACAAGGGGACCGGATGACAAAAGTATCCTGTGGATGAAGTAATTTGGTGCAATGAATGCATAAAATTTGCTCAAATTTATTGAATGGGATACTTCAGATTGGGACATTTCTGCATATGAAATTTTCCTAGAAAAAAAGCTAAAAGTAAATACAAAATTGTAATTAATAAACGGCACGGTTAAGTTCTTGAGAAAGTTGGGTGTCAGTGTCTACAATGTGCTTTAAATAGAAAGAAACAGAAGAGGGGTCAAGGGTGAGCAATGGATACATGGGCGGACAGACAGTCAACTAAGCAAGAGTCATAAAAATTTAATGGTGGGATAGAGCTCATGTGATTGTTTTCTTTAAAATGTTCAAAGTTTCTGTAGTTTAACATTTTTTTAAATGGAATGTTGAACAGAACAGAACACATGTGGGAAGTTTAAAATACTTCCTAGTTTTTGTTTCTTGTTAGCAGTTCAACTTTCTCTACACTTCCCCCACGTGTGGCTTCAGGACACTAGAGATAAGATATAAGGAAGGCAGGAGTGACTGGGAAAGGCAAAGAGAAGGAGAAGAAAGGATGAGGAAGGCCCCCAGGAGGCTGATGGCTGAGGGATGTGTCTGTCAGAGCTCTGGAAGATAGGCCCTGAAATGGTTGCTCTTTGTTTTCAGCTTGACTGAGTCCGAACCAAAGAGGCTGAGACAGACCTCTGAGTGTATCTATAAAGGGAAGCCAGAGAGACTTCATTTGTTTACAGGGGAAGACCCACTCTGAATGTAAGTGTTCTGGGTGGGAGCCCTGGGTTAAACACAATGGGAAGAGGAAAAATGAACTGAAAGATGAATGAGACTCTCTGCTTCCTGGTCCGCATCCACGCAGGTCTGTTCTGCCACGCCTCCCTTGTCATGCCTTCCCCTCCACGACTCCCCTGACATGCCCCCCCCAACCTCCCCTGCCACGACAGACTAAACTCCCTGAAATTGGGCATAAAAACAAATCTCTCCTCCTTTACAGGGCATTCTCTCGTGTTTGAGTCACCGTAAAGAGAGATCTATTATGCATAATGAGCATCGGACATGTATATCACTGGAGCAGCATAGGAAAGTCCAGAATCCACCAGGGAGGCTGTAGGAAGGATAGATGGGGACACTGGAGGAATAGTCTGGGGCGTTCACTGGGAAACCTCTGCTCCAATTTCGAAGCCCTTCAACTAGTTGAACCACACCCACCCAGATCTTTTTACGGAACTCCTTGACAGGAGCTGAGGACAAAGCTCAGCTGGAAAAGTATTTGGTCAGCACACATTTGTTATCTCTTAGCCCCTACAATGAGGTGGGAGGTGGAGTCAAGAACTCCCAGAAAGCTAGGCAGTGGTGGTGCACGCCTTTAATCCCAGCACTGGGGAGGTAGATTTCTGAGTTCAAGGCCAGCCTGGTCTACAGAGTGAGTTCCAGGACTGCCAGGGCTACATAGAAAAACCCTGTCTCAAAAAACAAGCAAACAAAAAACAAAAACAAAAAAAAAAAAGAAGAGCATCTTCCCCAGAAGCTCATAGGCAGCCAGCCTGGGATATGAAGTCACACAACACTGAAGAGAACAAGGTGGACCGTGAGGACTGATCCTCTGACCTACACACAAAGACACAAAGACTGTGGCATGTGTCCACCAGCACTCACACACAAACATGCACAAAAGACTTTGAAGGGATTTGCCAAGGGCATGCACACCACCTTCTAGTGTGAGAGTATTTTCAAGCTAATAGGAAGGGAGACAGGCGCACATAAACCAACACAGCCACCTTGCAGCCTTCCGGGAGGAATCCTGGGAGAATATGCAATTAAACCCTGAAACTTACTTGTGGCAGGGGGTTTTGAGTAACTATTGCCAATTTTCCAAATAATCCAAGAAGCAGATTTTAGTGCTTTTGAACATGAAAAGGAAATCAAGAGCCTGCCCTGCCCATTGCTGTTTCTTCTGGTTCTGTGCCGGTGTGATTGCTGAGACCAAACTTCAGCAGAGGCCTGTGAGAGCCAAAATGCTGTTTAAATGAAGCAACAGGAAAACCTGAATGCCCAGTTGGTCTCCAATGTGGTTAATAAGAACCAGATGCAAGACTCAAGTCAAACTTTCCTTTTCTAGAAGCCTGGTATCCATTTATGAATTTGCTCAATGAACTAAAAATATGATTTATATGCATCCTTTATCCACTAATACCTTTGATAAACTAGTATGTTCTGCCTGAGATAGACCCTGTGTGCTGAAAATGAATCTGCAAGTGCTAACATGAGGTACAAGAAGCAGCTCTGTATTCTCCAAGAATGAATGAGGCCCCCTTGGCTGGAGGCAGATTCAAGCCTGATCTCAGGGAGCCTCCTCTTCATGCTCCATGGAGCTGGGGCCTTGACTCTATCAGAACACCCCCAAAGCTCTGCTGTTTGCTTGGCTCTTCCCAGTCAGGCATAGGCTAAGAGTAACCAGTACCCTTTTCCCGTGTGTGTGTGGGGGGGGGGGGGAGGGTGGCCCTGCACTGCCTCTCCCTGGTGCGGATAAACCTACCTCTCCTGGTGAGCCAGCAGAGCACCTCCTGAACAAGTGCAGTTGCCCCGAGCTACGGTCTCGCCAGCAAGAACGACGCGGCACACATAGGATCCTTCTGCAGTAAAGCTTTAATGCATCTTGAGAGGGAGAGCATAAGCTTGCCACGAATGGAGACCCAGAACAATAGAACACTCGCCCTTTATATGGGTCACAGCGCTTGCCTGGGACATGGAGCTTCCCCATTGGCTCCCGCACACCAGGCCAGATGCCGCCACGAGAGAGGCTGAGATTCTGAAGTGGAAAATTACCAGGTGCATGCGCACTAGCCTGTTTACAACTTGTCCTCGGCCGAATGTAGGCGCCATCTTGTAATGGCGGATGTGGGTGCTCAGGCGGCTCCCAACATGCAGTATCCAACACACACTGTACACACAGCACACTAAGACTGTACACTAACCATGTATCACAATTATACACACCACCACAGACACCAATTATTCACCCCACCGCAAGTACACAGGCTATAAACACTGCATGCCATATACACCATATACACACCATATACCATCTATTATGTACATTATGCTCACCCATCACACCCCACCACAGGTACATGTCTTATATGTATAGCATGACACAGACCACATACCATATATATTACACATACACACCAGCCTCACAGTTACCCCACATACCAATATTTATACATCATAGGCACATACACCCACATATTCTGTAGACCGCACACATGCACATGACACTACATAGCATACATATGCATATGTACTATTCCCATTTTGTACAATACACCACATACATCTCACTCACCTATCATATGCATGTATACCCACCCAGCAACACACACACACACACACACACACACACACACACACACCATAACATACACTGGGAAGTTCAGCTCACATCTTTCTTGAGAATGGCCTGAGGTGAGACCTTTCAGAGGTTGAAGCATATATGCCAAAATTTCGAAGCGATGTGCTGCTAGCTTCCTTCTACACTGCATCCCCTTCATCCTTCAAGTTTACCCCTGCAAACCCAGCCGTTAATTCCATTGCTGCTTTAACAGTGGGTCAAGCTCCCCAGTCCCAGTTTCTCATTCGAGTTCACTCCAGACTTACAATAAGAGCTAGTTACAGTGGCGCAGGGAAGATGCTGTGCTTTAGCTTGGCACATAGGGTAAGCTTGGGAAATGTTGAGTTTAGGAAATGGCCACACAGCCCAGCACTGAGCAGAAACCCTCCCAGGTGCCTGAGAACAACCTTAATCTAGTGAGGCATGTTCTCAGCAAATAGATTTCAACAATCATCCTAAAAGCTGGAGACAACTCACAGAAGAAATGCAAGGAGCGATTATGATCAGAGAACATAAAAAGAGCCGGGATTGCTTTCTTCAGAAAGAGTAAGGGGACCGTGGAAGGCTCTCAGGAGTCTGTACTGATTGCGGCAGGGAAGAAGTTGGAACATAAACCGCACCAACCTTTTAGATGTAATCTCCAAGTGATGTGCCTCTGGGAATCTATAGTTCAGAAGTATTTTCCTAGGATCTCAAAGCCATGAACAGCAAGCAGAAGTACAAGACACAGAGGAGATGGTCAGATGGGTGAAGCTCTTGTCGCTCAAGTGTGAGGAGCACAGTATATTTGAGAGGGAGCACGGTGAAGAAACGGCTGCTGAAGTGACTAGCCCATTAAGGGAAAGGATTTTATTATGGGTAAATGAGAGAACATATCCAAGGCATCTGGATGAATCCAGAGGAGATCAAAGAAAAAGAGAAACGGATGGGAGGATGGGACGTGGTTAGGGCAGGAAGGGGGGAGTGGAGAAAAGAGTAGAACCGCAGGAGATAGTGCTTACTGAGACTGAGAGCAGAGAGAACAGTGATAGTGGGAGAGTAGTGAGATACGTGAGAGTTGACAAGGCCCGACAAGCCAGGCCATGGTGGCGCACACCTTTAATCCCAGCACTCGGGAGGCAGAGGCAGGCGGATCTCTGAGTTCGAGGCCAGCCTGGTCTATAGAGGGAGTTCCAGGACAGCCAGGGCTACACAGAGAAACCCTGTCTCGAAAAACCAGAAGAAAAAAAGAAAAGAAAAAGATGGACAAGCCATACCCTTTATAAGGAAAATGAGTACCTGGGGGTTGGTAGGCACTCCTTCAAGGGATAGCGAACCCATTTCAAAAGTCCCTGAGGAATGCTAGCTTTTATCTAACCTCCAGAAACCCTTTCATAATCCAGCTTGAGGAATCATTTCTAGACACATGGAGCCTGGCACCTAACAGAGAGTACGGAAAGGTGGGAACCTCTGGGGTGGCCTGAAGTGACTACTTTCCTAGAAAAGCGGAGGCTTGCTTAGGAGACATTCTTACCAATAATGCAATCTGTTACAATCAGATGCATTAAATGTAGCAACATGTACATTGGTTTCTGAGCCGTGTTTCCCTATCTCTGGCTGTTCTGTGTCGGGATGTGTGTGTGTGTGTGTGTGTGTGTGTGTGTGTGTGTGTGTGTGATCCCTTTAGGGTTCAGTGATCTTGCACAGAATGGCAGAGACACTGTTGGAAGAGTCCCCATGGATGGAAGTGGAGTTGTCTCCGTAGTGTTTTGTTTATAGGTATGGATGTGTGGTGTGCATGCATGTTTGCATGGGAGGAAGGCACATGAATGCTTGTGAATATGGAGGTTCAAGGATGACACTGGGGATCTCTCTCTGACCCCCCCCCCAAGGTAGAAATCTCGGTTCTTGTGCTCCCAAAGGAGAAGGATCCACACCGGGGCACTCAGCAAGCAAGCAAATGATCAAGCTTTATTTCAACAGGCAAGAAAGAAAACTAAGTATCCCCCAGAACCCCAACAGCAGTGGGCTGCCTCCAGCTCATTTGAACCTCTGGGGTGGTCTGAAGCGACTACTTTCCTAGAAAAGCGGAGGCTTGCTTAGGAGACATTCTTACCAATAACGCAATCTGTTACAATCAGATGCATTAAATGTAGCAACATGTACACGGCCATGGCTACCCACCACTAGGCTGCAGACTTTGAGAAAAGCCCATGCTGCAGCCTTGAGGAGATCTAATTGTGTTTGCCCTCCCCCTTTTTACGGACAGCATGGCATAGAAGTAACATCCTACTGTGGCCAGAGTCTCTCCTCTTCTACCTTGCCTCTGAGAGCAATCCCAGCCCCTGATGGCCAGACCCAACTGGGCACCCTCCTGCCTGACTCCTAGCACATGGGCTTGGTCACGTGGCATTGTTCCCGTTGGAAACTTGTAAGAGGAAGACTTACATCCCTTTGTTCTCTAGAACTGGTGGCTCTCTCTTGCCAGCTATAGTGTGAGGCCCTAATTCTGAGGGGTGGTTCGTTCCTACTTATTTCTACTGGGCCTGTGATGGCTTTCTATGTTTTTTTTTTTTAAAGTGAAAATGTATTTATTTGGATGTGTGTGTTTATGTGCCTGAACATAAGTCAGAGAAAGACACTGCACTAAGATGGAAGTTTACTGTTTCCTCCACCCTGGGATTACACGCACAAGCTTAGCTTTTCACATGGGTGCTGGGGATTTGAATTTAGGTCTTCATGCCTGCCCAGCAACTGCTCTTAACACTAACTCATTTTTCCAATCTAACATGTACGTCGTTGAGTAAGCAATGGGTCTTGTTTGTGGTGTTTTGTTTTTTGTTTTTTGTTTGGGGGAATGGGGTTCATGGGAGTTGGCTGTGCCTGATTTATTGGTTTTCCCAGAGCTCCGTCTTGCCTCCTATCTGGTCAGCTTGGCTGTCTCCACCCCTGCAAGTCTTCCCACAGTGGGACGTCGCCTTCCTCGGTGTTCATGCCCTCTGCTTTAACCCCAGTATTCATTTTCACCTTTAACAACGTCATGTGTCAGTGCCTGACATAAAAGTCACCCAAGACCCACACCACCACTGTCCTCAGTCCACAGAAAGATCCCCTTTCTAGTATGAAATGCCACACTGACGTCTGGTCTGAGTGCAGCACTGTGGAACATTGATCTCACTGGTGTGACACTCTGCCCTGTCTACCCACTGGAAACAAGAGAAAAGCAAGCCTTCACAGCTCTGGGAAACAGCCACAAGCAGTTATTCCTCTTGTGAGCTATGATGTTGGCACTAAAACCCCAGTTTTGAGGCAGTCACTAAGTCCTTGGAGCAGGTGCTAAAATAACTTAGTATCTCCAAACCTGGAAAGTCTTCCCAAGGTTATTCATGAAGAGGCTCCATATTGGCTTTTGTCCTCGTCTGGTTTCTGTGGCTGTGATAAACACTGTGACCAAGAGTGACTTGGAAGGGAAAGGCTTCACTTCTGTTTTCACTTCCAGGTCAGTCCATCACAGAAGCAAGTCAGGGCAGGAGGTCAAGGCAGGAACCTGGAAGCCAGAACTGAAGGAGAAGCCACAGAGGAATGCTGCTTACAGGGTGACACTTCTCAGGTGACTATATTTGGGTCAAGTAAACAAAAGCTAACCTGAATTGTTAAATTCTCATGGCTATGGCCTGCCTGCTTATGACAACGACTACAAAGTAGCTTGGCTGCTGTCACCAACCATACTGGAGCAGGGTCACATTTCCAAACACTGACTGTTTTCAAAGATGGCCAGAGATGCCACCGAATTTGATTATCAACTTCACAGGGTCAAGAATCACCTAGCATGGGGGCTGGAGAGATGGCTCAGCAGTTAAGAGCACTGACTGCTCTTCCAGAGGTCCTGAGTTCAATTCCCAGCAACCACATGGTGGCTCACAACCATCTGTAATGGGATCTGATGCCCTCTTCCGGTGTGCTGAAGACAACTACAGTGTACTCATATATATAAAATAAATAATTCTTTAAAAGAAAAATCACAATCCTTTCTCAAAAAAAGAAAAAGAAAAATCTAGCAGATTTTGCTAGCAGAGCAGCCTCTGGGCATGTTTGTAAGGGGGTTTCTAGACGAAGTTAACTGAGGTAGGAAAGACCACCCTCAATCTGGACTTCACCATCCCCTGGGCTAGTGTTCTGGCCTGTACCAAAATGTGTGGGCCACTGAGCACAAGCATTTATTGCTCTCTGATTCCTGGTTGAGGGTGCCATGTGACCCAGTGTCTCAGGCTCCTACTGCTGTGCCTTCTCTGGTGGAATATATCTACCCTTGAACAGTAAGCTGAAATAAACCCTTTCTCATTTAAGTTGCTTTTTGTCAAGGGAAGCGTGCGCGCGCGCGCGCGCGCGCACACACACACACACACACACACTCTTTTCAAAAGTACCAACTTTTCTCTAACCTTAAATTCACCTCCCTACTGTATCCACTCCCATAGGCACATGCATAGACACTGGCACGTCTCCAACGCTTGTGTTAACAGTGTGCGCTAAGCCCGACAGTTGAGAGCAGAACAGCTCAGGTAAGGTTAACTTCTTTCCTTGATCTTAGCCCCACAGTCCTTGGAAGCTAAGAGGGCTCTTTAAGCTTTTTTTCTCAATCCTAGTGGAAAAGTAAAGGTGAACCAAAAGAGGGTTTAACCAAACCCCAAATTTTTATATCCACCTTCATCTACCACATCAAAATGGATGCGCTAAGGTTTACACCCTAGCGACAAAACACAGCAATTCAAATGAATGCCCACTGACAAAGGGGAGGTCAAATGAATTTTAAGTCACCACCCCTCAGCCTATTAGACACACATCAGAAAAGATGGGTGAGGGAAACAGGCATGAATGTCATATTGATGAATGAGAGGGAGTTCTGTAAAGCTGGATGGATGTGTCATGTATCTTATTCTTACATTTTAAAACAGTGAAAAGAAGTTGCTTACACGCAAATATATCCATGCAGGTACACATGTGGTCACACAGTTGTCTTACATGCAATGCCTTCAGGAAGTGGGAAGGAAGGGGGGGGAGAAAAGGCGATTGCAAGCAAAAGCTGAAAACAAGTCATTATTATTTTACTTCTCTCTCTTTTTTTTTTAGATTTATTTCATGTATATGAGTGTTTTACCTGCACATATGTATGTGATGCTGGCAAAGGCCAGAAAAGGGCATCAGATCCCCTGGAACTGGAGTTAAAGATAGCTGTGAACCACCATATGGGTGCTGGAATTTGAACCCCGGTCCTCTGCAAGAGCAACAAGTGCTTTTAACCACTGAACCATCTCTCCGGTTTTGGAGAGAGAAAATAATGTTTTTGGAAAGGCCACCTTGCAGAGCTGGAGCGATGGCTCACTCAGCAAAGTGCTTGCTCACTGTACCAGCAGGAGGGCCTGAGTTTAAATTCCCAGAAGCTTACATAAAACACTGGGCCTGGTGGCATGCTTAGCAACCCTGCTGCAGAGGAGGCAGAAGCAGGAGGCACCCTGGGGTCCACTGTCCAACCACTCTAGCAGAATTGGAGTACCCCAAGTTCAGTGAGAGACTATCTCAAAAAATAAGGTGGAGAGCAATTGAGGAAGACACCTGACACCCACCTCTGGGCTCCACACACGTGCGCATATGTGCCCATGTGACACACACATGAATACATACAGAGAGAAAGTAATAGGAAAAGAGTCATCATACACTGCTTTTAAAAGAAGTATGTTTATGTGTATACCAGGAAACCTCTGCAATATTCTTTCTCTCTTGCCTCTTCCAACAGGCTTAGAGGACCTCGGCAAATTCCTGCTTGTTTTGATTGTTCAAAAAATGTCCTGTCTCCAAAACGGAGCCAGAAATTGCCAGATATAATTTCATAAATTGACTTCTAGTGGCTTTCTGGTAAGAAAACAATCTTTTCCACTCAAACCCCCAATTGCCATTTGGAGCTCTGTAGGACATTATGTTGGGTTTTTTTTCCCCCTCAGAGAAACAGATCTATAAACATTTAAAAACTGGCACTCTTCCCACTGAGTAAAATATTGTTGCATAGAAAATCATCTCTGGGAAGTTAAAAATCAATACACTCTGAAAACAAACCCCAGATGGAAACTAATTTTTTTTTCTGTTCACATTGTGTTGGCCAGGCCATGAACAAGAAGAGGTGACATATTTGCAAAGAGAAATGCCAGGGCTGGGGAGATGGCTCAGAAGATAAATCACCTGCCATGCAAGTATGAGGACCTGAGTTCAAATCCCCAGAACCCATGTAAAGCTGGGCACAGTAGCTCATGTCTGTGATGTCAGCATGCCTACAGAAAGATGGGAAATGAGACAAGGAAAATCCCCAGTAGCTCACAGGCCACCTAACACAGAGAAACAGCAAATCCTCCCTGTCTCGAACAAAGTGGAAATTGAGAACCCACATATACACTGACACAAGTACCTCACACTTATAGGCATGAATGCACGCACACACACACACACACACACACACACACACTGACACAGGTACCCCACACTCACAGGCATAAATGCACACACAAAGTGGAAATTGAGAACCCACATATACACCGACACAAGTACCTCACACTTATAGGCATGAATGCACACACACACACACACACACACACACACACACACACACACAGACACAGACACACACACTTTTTTAAAGAGAATTAAAGCTGGTTTTCCCAGCCTTGCATATCACTGGATGAGGAAAGTTTCACCAGTTTTTTTTTTCCTTGCACCTTCTGATTTTGACTTTCAAATTTTCTTTCAAAATTATTTTAAAAGCTTGAGAGCAAATCTTTAGTTCTCTCTGTGTATGTGTGATACAGGGGTAGCCAATGCACATATACATGTGTGCGCAAGCATGTGGAGGCCAGAGGCTGACATCAGTGTGTCTTCATCAATTGCTCTCCACATTATTTTGGAGGCAGGATCTCCCACTGAACCTGAAGCTTACCAATCCAGCAAGACTAGCTGACCAGCAAGCCCTGGATTCTCCTGCTTCTGTCTCCGAGCACTCACAGAGGTAGAATGGTGTTATAGGCCCATGCCATAGTACTGGCTCTTCACAGGAATGCTTGGGATTCGGAAACAGGTCGGCCTGTGCAGCAGACACTTCATCCACTTAACCACCAATCCCTACCATATTCTAATATAAACTGAGAGTTTCATATGTGCAAACCTGTGTTTTGATCATATTTATTCCCGGCCCCGCCCCCTAAGTCCTCCCAGATCCGTACACACACTCTCTCCTCTCCCAACTTCAAGTCCTTTTGTTTTTGGTTTTGGTTTTGGTTTTAGTAGCACACTGAGTCCCAGATGTGCTGCCCATATATACTCATGAGCATAGGGCCATTCAATGGAGTGTGGCCAATGTATCAGGAGCCAGACTCCTGAAGAAAACTGATTCTCCCTTTCCCAGAAGCCATCAGCTGTCGATAACTCCTCAGTTAGAACTGAAGACTCATGAGCCCTCCCCCTCCATGCGAGAGCCCTCCCCCTCTATGCTGGTTTGATCTTGTACAGGAATTGCTCAACCACAGCTACCATGGGTTCATGGGTGCAGGCTCCTGTCATTTCCAGAAGACACTGCTTTGCCCCTGCTTCCCCTAACCTCAGCCTCTTGTGATCTCTCTGCTCCCTTTTCTATGCTGTTCCTGGGCCTTGTGGGAGGTGATGTGATATAGATCTCCCATCTGTAGCTGAGCATTCCACGGATACTTAGTCTCTGCACTTTGACCAGCTCTGAGTTTCTAAATTAATCACCGTTCATTGCAAGAAGAAACATCTCTGATGAGGTCTGAGAGCAACACTAAATTATGAATAGAAGATACAAATCCAGGGGACAGTTTGATACTGTGTCCATTTAGCAAAGTGGAGGGAGTAAGTTCACCCCTGGGGCCTGAGAGCTCTGTAACAGCGGATTCGTGGTCACACTTGCAGTACCAGGCATGTGATTCCTTCTATGGAGTAGGTCTTAGTAGTTAAGCAGAAAGCAGTTGGCTACCCATATAACACCCATGACAATATTGCACCCATGGGCGTACCTCACCATGCTGGTCATTATTGTAGCTCCCAGGGATCACAACTGGGTGAATGGCATTTTTCTCCCCCATTAGCCTACACAGCACCCTCTGATACTACAAAAGTTAGCCAGCTGGAAGGAAGCTTCCCTGTCTTTCTCATCATATCTTAAAGAGATTAAATATGTTCTATTTGATATTAATGATACCTGCTTGGAAAAGGTTTAAATAATTGCTGATAACATGTTTTGTCTTAATGTAAGAACTATTGTTTGTATGGGGCCCACTTTTTCCTTGAAGACATGATTTTTGAAGGATGGTTCACTTGTCTGGCCTAGATTCAGAGCCATTATTGGGCAAGCCGACGGACAAATGGATGATTTCCAAAGAAGTTGGCTTCTCTTCTGGTTTTGCCTTCTCCCAATTCCCATCCCTTGGATTATTTGGGGAACATGTTATTCCTAGGTCCTTGTCCTGTAATATAGAACTGGAGGGCCTGGAGAGATGACTCAGCAGTTAAGAGCAATTATTGTGCAATTGTAAGGGCCAGAGTTTAGATCCCAGGAGTCAAGTAACAACTCAACCATCCTGCTTACACTTGTAATGTCAGCTTCAAAAAGCAAGAGAATCACTAGGACTGACTAGCTTACAGCCTACCCGAGAACACTTGAGTCCTAGATTCAGAGAGAGACCCTGCCTCAAAGGAATAGGTGACGAGTGATCAAGGAACGCACCTCCTGACATCTCTTTTGCTCTCCACATCTGCATAGGCATACATGTACACATACACACACACACACACACACACACACACACACACACCGACACGGACAGGGACACGGACACAGACGGATGGATGGGAGAGGCATAAATAAATCAATTAAATAAATCTTTTGAGAGCCAGGAATGACAAAACACACCTGTAGTCCCAACACTGGAAAGGTATAGACAGGAGAATCTCAGGGGCACAGTGGCTAACCAGTCTAGCCAATCAGTGAGATCCATGAAAGACCTTGTCTCATAACTTGGAGAGCAATAGAGGAAGACCCAACATTAACTTCTGGTCCCCACACATGCACACAGGTACGTATACTTACACACTCAGAGAGAGACAGACAGTCAGACAGACAGAGACACAGGCAGATAGATAATGCTTATACGCTAGAAATTCCATGGAGATTTCAGAAATGGAGGGGCACTGGTGAGCCAAGTCTTACTTATTGCCATGGCATCTAGGGAATCTAAAACTGGGACAATGAGGTCTCTAATGAGTCACTTCCTCCCCATATCTCTTATTGATGCACAATCACTGCCCTGAAGTCAGCCAGAAGCCAGCAGGGGTGGGCGGTCCATCTGTAGTTTGGGCAGCCTGGGACAGAGTGCCCACAGCTATGGAAGAGTCAGCTCTTTCTCAGCTGTCGGGGTGACTCCCGGTTAGGGGCACATGGGGTGATAGAAGCTAAGGAGATAAAGAAGGAACTGAGCTCAGGTCCTCTGCAAGGTTACAGACTAAAGCTATTCATTGAGGCATGGCTTTGAGCTTCTATCCATATTCTCTCTTGGGCTAGGACATAGCTCATTGGTATAGACCTTGCCTAGCATGCATGAGGCATTGCTCAAACCCCAGGACTACAGAATAGTGAAGAATGACAGATGTTCTCCAAGAGTGAGCTGAAAGCCTTATTCTCCCATTGCGCTTTTTAAGACTGTGGCACATTCTAAGGACCCAGAACTTCATTTGTGTGCTGTAATGAAGTTATATATTCAAGCAGCTAGCCCATATAAATGGTACCAAAAAAATAAATAAAACCTGATATTTTATTTGACAATCTGTAAGCCAAGATTGGGCAGGTTCTAGCTTATATTCAAATCATAGGCCCTATGTTCCTTGATATTTAAGTCTTGCCTGGGTTATTTCTGCTCCATCAGCCTGTCCTCAGGGTCCACTTCTCCGGGCCATGTGCTCATGATCCATCCAGCCTCATGGCGATCTCCTCCTCTTTCATGGTCTCTCTCCTTCTCTTTCCCCACCTTGTGGTCCCTACCTGCGACCCTCTGTCTAATAACCAAAACCCTGACTACCTCTATTCTCTCCAGTGATTGGCTGTAGCCGCTTTTATTTAACCAATAGCTTTAAATCAGGGAGCAAGTTTTACACAACAAAGGCCGGTGTACATAAGAATTCCCTTGTCTGGGGACAACCAGATTCTGGGGTTCAGAACTTAGCATTTAAACACACAGCAGCACTAGATCAACCCCCAACAGTGAGTTATATATGTTTATGTGCATGGGTGTGTGAGGGTGCACATAGAGGCCAGAGTCCACCTCAAGTTTTATTCTTCAGGTGACCTCCACTTTGAGACACAATGTCTCACTGAACTGGAACTCACCAAGCAGACTAAGCTGGCTAGCCAGTGGGCCTAAGCCACTCCCACCTCTGGGATTACAAGCACTGCCACACTCAGCATTTCAGTATGGGTTCTGGATATCAGGTCCTCGGCACTCAAGGCAAGTCCTTCACTGACTGAGCCATCACTCCAGCCTCCAAAACTTTTCTCATTTCTAAAAATGATTATGCTTTTTATATAATCCTCCTGCAGGCCTTCCCCAGAGGAGGAGTGAGTACAGGGAAGGGACCAACTTACAACAGTCACATCATTAGGACAGAGTTTTGTGTTAAATCCAAGAAGCTAGGCCACTTCTAATTAACCACCAAGCCGGGCATCATGGTCCCTACGCTGGCAACACTAGGTAGCAGCTGATGGGGATGAAAACTTTCAGGCTTCCTAGGGCTCTGTGCTTCTCTTCAGACGAATTGAATCAGAAGCACCGTACAGTTCAGAAATCTGTACGAGAAAAGTATTTGCCATGTTAGCATGACAACCTGAGTTCAATCCCAGCCCCTCTGTGAAAAATAGCTGGGTGTGAAAAATAGCTGGGTGTGAAAAATAGCTGGGTGTGTTGGGATGTGTTTGGGGACGAGTGGATGGATCCCAGTGGCTTGCCAGCCAGCCCGCCTAGCCAAAACAGCAAGCTCCAGGTCAGTATGAGACCCTGTCTCAGAGAAGAAGGTGGTGGCTCCTGAGGAACAATACTGAGGTTGGTCACAGGCCTCTGCAGGCACATGAAGACATGTGAACACACAGGAGAACACGTGTGAACACATGTGAGCAAACAGGTTCTCAAGGTCTGGTCCCCGCTCTCTGGCAAGATGCCTGATAATGATCCAGCTCAGCGCCACTCTCCTTTCTGTGTGTGGATCAAGGCATACGGGAGCGGCCCCTCTCACTGTCCTGGGAGTCTCCTCTTTTCTCCCGTCCTCTCCTTTGTTTTTTTGCTTCTCTGCCCTCCTCTTTTCTTCTCTCTGTCTCCATCCTTTGCTTCGCTTTGCCCCAGCCTCCTATCCCTGACCACACATCCTGGGAGCTCCACGGAGCAAGGCTGCTCCGTTCACATTCTTTATCCGGTAGCAGGCTGCCATCTCAAGGGCATCGCAGACACTTCACAGACTTTGCCTTCCGACAGACACCGCCAGAGTCTCAATTAGCAAATAGCTGTCCAGGAACTCTAGGCTCCTCCTAGACCGGCAACTCACAGAAATGTTAAAATACTAAAATCGTCTCTATTTACAGCATGGTCTATCATAATATAAAGGAGGCAAAAAGCAAGCCCTAAAATTCCTGAATGATATTTTCTAATGTCTTCAATTGAAATATATACTATCGTTTATTTTATGTACTGCTCAAAACAGGAAGCTAGCAACTGAGTCTAGAAGGCAAACAGATGAGCCGCCTCCAGACGCCTATAGACGTTCCTTCGCAAAGAAAACTACATTTCCCAGCTTTCCTTGTTGGTCAAAGACCAGGTGACTGAGTGCTGGCCAATGGAAAGCAAGTAAAAATTATGCATTTTTTGAGATCGATCTCTCAATAAACCTCCCAGGTTTTTCCTGTTCTCTGCAGCTTTGGGATGTGGGACGAGCACTCGGCGCGTGCTGCGCTGTGTGGTAAATGGTATCTGGCTCCCGTTGTGTCAATTTGCTGCGAGAGATTTCATAGTTTATCGAAAAGCACTCTAACCTATTGCCTCATACATTCGGAAACTCTAGCTGACTACTTTAATAGCGCGTTCATAATGAAACCTAATAATGTGAAATTTGAGGGCTCTTGATTTGGTTAAGGGCCCTTGATTCGTCAGTATCCCAAAAGCATTGGCAAGAAAAGATACCCACGTTAGATTTGGTTAAGATTTAAATTTTGTGCAACAAGGCACATTATGAAGGAAGTGAGAAGAAAACTGAAGAAGAGGAGACCATATTTGCCAATGAGGTATTTAATAGGGGCTTGACCCCTAGGCTTCTGTTTCCCTTTAGCCCTGTGGCTTATTGAAGACAGTCGATCATTTGAAACCCATCTGGGAATCAGAAACACTGAAAGAACTCTTAAAGCTGGACAACAGAAACCCAACCAAGAAATTGTCGAAAAGCATCTTCCAGATGGCTCAGGGAATTTAAAGGTTGCCATGCAACCTGAGGACCAGAGTTCAAATCCCCAATACTCATGCAAATGTTTGCTGAGTGGGTATGTAGCCTGCCTGTAATCCCAGAACTGAGGAGACAGAAATAGAAACCCTCAAGCTCAATGAAATATTGAATATTTATGGTGTACACTATATAACAGAAAAATCTATTTAGCCATAAGCATCTACTGTACAAACTAGTAAAGAAATGGGAAGAAAAGGAAAGACCTCCTCAAAAACGAAGTGCTTCTTCACTTTCAGTCAACAAAGATGACTGCTGTTAAGAACAAACAGGGTGTGGGCCTGGGACATGCTCAGTGTGCAATGTGTCTGCTGCACAAACACAGGGATCTGAGTTTGGAGTTCTAAAAACCACGGTTTAAAAATAATACTAATAAAGATAGGTTGTAGGTATGTGCGTGATATCCCAGTTGGAAAAGCAGAGAAGCCCACTGGCTTTCACACCAACCACACTGGTGAGCTCCAGGTTCAGTAAGAGATTTGTCTCAATCTAAATAAATAAATAAATAAATAAATAAATAAATAAAGGCACCAGAGAGATGGCTCACTAGTTAAGAGCACTAGTTGCTCTTCAAGAGGACCCAGGTTCAATTCCTAGCACCATATAGTAGCTTACAACTACCTGTATCTCCAATCCAGGAATCTAGTGCCTTCTTTTGCCCTCCTTGGCCATGGCATGAACATGGAACACAAACGTACATTCAGGCAAAGTACCATATACATAAAATAAAATAAAATAAACTGTTGTAGTTAAAAAATTAAAAGGTAGAGAGCAATTAAGGAGATACCCTATATCAACCTCTGGGGCACACACACACACACACACACACACACACACACATGCCTGCGCACACACAGAATCATATACACACATGTATATACGCACACAAGTCATCACTTACACAATCACATCTAATCACACACACAAAGTATAAAGATAATTGAGCAGATGTGTGAAATAAAACAAGTCTTCTCTCGTCAGTGGTTTTCTCACTGTATTTTACGAACATGTTCAACATCTCCTTTAAGTCTATACATGTTCTAGTCTTAATGTGCCCACCCTGTATACAGAAAAGCTTTCTAAAAAGCAGTTTACACTCAGCTCCATTTTCAGTTGCCATTGACTAAGGTATTCATTCAGGTAGAAAAACAAAACAAAAATCCATTAGGTGACCAGAAGTTTGTTCAGGGCATGCATAAAAACACAGGAACCAAGCACCCTCAGGAAACTCAGGGCCTCCGTGCCAAATGGTGACAGGAAAAGGTGGTGAACTAAGGCTCCTAAAGCTCACCTCTCCATAAAAGCCAGGAAATCTCTGACAACAATCTCCTGATAACTTGAGCTTGATATGCAGAACCCAAGTAAAAAGCCAGATATGGACACACACACCTGCAATCCCAGCATTCCTATGGTGAGATGGGGGAATCTAGACAAAAAACTAGCCAGAGGCTGGCAGGTCAGCTAGTTTGGGAACACAGCACAGCCTTAGAAACAAGAGAGAAAAGGTGCTCCGCCTCAAATCAAGGTGGAAGGAGGGAACTGACTCCCCAAAAGTTGTCATCCAACCTCCGTGCATATACTATGATATGTATATACTTGTGCATACACAGCCACACGCGCACACACACACACACACACTTTTTTTTTTTTTAAGAAGAATGAATAGAAATTTCAACCAGAATCTTAGAGGGGAGGGGAGAGAACGTCCTAATTCCGTGAGATCAGCATTACCTTAAAACCAAACCAAGGCAGTATTGTAGAGAGAAGAATCACAGGCCAGCCTCCCTATAAACACAAGTGCAAAAGTGTCTCAGAATCAGACCACTCATTGCATTTTCATGGGGTATCAGATCCCCTGTGAGTACCAAAACCCATAGGCACTCAAGACCAAAATGATACCCATGTATAGTTCATGTACATCTTCATACAGACTTTAAATCATCCTGATTTATTTATAATACTAATACAAAAACGACAGATGTTTGTTTTGCAAATAGGTGTCAGACTCTATAGCTTAGGGTGTAGGGACAAGCAGAAAGGGCTGCATGTTTCACGCAAGCTTAATTTTGTCAAATATTGTTGATCAGCAGATAGTTAGACTAAGAGTCTGAGTCCCAGTATGTGGCAGGCCAGCTGTACTAGCAAACTCGATCCAGGTACACGGTTACATTGTTGTCAGGAATCCAAGGATAGTTCTATGCACAAAACTCAAGCGTGACACTGTATCAGCAGACTGAAAGCAGGCACTAACTCATCACCAGGGTGTTGCCTCTGGAACTCAGTTCTCCACACTGAAGGTCATCCTTTTGCCTCCAGTAGAGAGTCTAATAGGTTTTGGACTTTGGCTTAGTTCAGCTTGAGATGCGGGCCCACTGACCATTTGTGTGTGGTTCTCCTCAGACTGCCAAAGCCTTCCTTTAATGTCTTTTCCAGGCGTCTCCCTGGATACCTTTCGAGAAGTAGCCTTCTATTCACGTTCTTAGTCATCCTAGTTAGCTTTAAGTTGACACAGCTTGGAGTCATCCCAGAGGAGAGCCTCAGCTGAGGAACTGCCCAGATCAGGTTGGCCTGGGAACACATCTGTAGGAGATTGTCTTGAATGTTGACTTAGGTAGGAGAGTCCTGCCCACTGCAGGTGATGCCATCCCTGAGCAAGTGATTCTGAGCCATATATAAGAAAGCTAGCTAAGCACAAGCCATTGAGCAATCCAGAAGTCAGACAACAAGCAGAAGGTTCATGCTAGCTGATTGATTTATTCCTCCGTGGTTTCTGCTCCAAGAGCCTGTTTAAATCCTTGCCATGACTTCCCCCAGTAATAAACTGTGACGTGGAAGTGTGAGCCAAATAACACCCTGCCCCCCAAGTTGTTTTTGATCAGGGTGTTTGTATCACAGAAGAAACTACGGCAGCAGCCATCCATTTTTGGTGTGACCAGCAACTGTGTTGTTTCCACCCCAGAACCTCCTTTCCTTCCATCCCAGAGCCATGCATCTTTCTGCCCACTCAACAATGTAAACTGAATATGGCAAATTTCTCAAGTTCAGTGTGGTTAATATCCGATTCATCTTCTACCCCAAACCTTCTACCCTGCTGAAATTTGTAACCTCGACTTTCCCATCCATGCATAAGCTCCCCCAAAATAATGACTTTGAGACATCTCATATACGAATAAACGCCTAGGCCACTAGCTTTGGCTTGTTTCCACTAGCTCATAATCTCTGCAGAGATTTCTTGACAGTTTTAACTACGTGTCTAGTGTTACACAACCCGACATGCCCTGGTGTCACTCCTGGCCTCTCCCCCCTCACCGTTCAGCATCAGACGGTCAGCAAACCCTGTGGGTTGTCCCTCAAGCATAGCTCTGCCTACTTCTCCCCTAGATTTCCTGGACTGATCTTTCAGATCATGCATGGATTCTCCTTTGGCTCCTTCAGCTAATTTTACCCCCTTCACCCCTTCACAGCCAAATAATCTTTCCATTCCTAAGTGGGGAAAGGTCAAAAATTACCTCGGTGTGAAAACAGGAGGTTAAAGAAGAGGTTTAAGTCTATACTCAACCAAAGTCACTATGCCAGATAAGAGAGGCTCTCAGGTTCCAGGAGGCCATGCCTTCCTCGGTTCCTACTTAGCTATAGAATTCACACTCTTGGGCCCAGGCCTTGGTTCCTGTTAAGGAAGCTTGAAATTCCCTCCCTTTTGTGACTAAAGCTTTGTTATAGTTTTTAAAAATGTAAAACACTTCCTGAAGATAACCAATGGGCTGGAGGGGTGTGGGAATCATAATACTCAATCCAGGATGTGATGTATTAGTTTCTTTCCTATTGCTGTGGTGAAATATACCGACAAAAAGCAACTTATGGAAGTGAGGATTTACTCTCGCTTGTGGTTCTGCAGGAATACAGTTCATAGTGATGGGCAGAGATTGGCTTCAGGAGCTGGATGGTCTTGCTTTTGTCCTCAAAGCCCAAACCCTCCCAGTGATGTACCTCCTCCAGTAAGGCTCCGCCCACTAGAGGTTCCATAATCTCAACAAAGAGCACCACCAAATGAGGACCAAGTGCATGAACACCAGAGCCCATGATGGGCTATTATACAGAACCTCTTTGATGTTTTGGTAAACTCAACAGCTCTGAAGTCATTCTTTGCAGCCACTGAGCATGAAGAGAAAGTGCCTAAGACACATCCTTATTAATGCTTTTGTTTACGTTTTGTTGTAGAGGCAGATTGGCTTCAAACTTGCAATCCTCCTGCCTCAGCCTCCCCAGTGCTAGTACTATAAACATGTACCACCATTTTTAGTTTTCACTAATGAGTCTCTTCATAAGAATAATCATGAGCAATAACCCTGTAAAGGGTTATATTTTAGCAGGTGTCAGGGCAAGGAGACTTTTTGGTACAACAGAGCAGAATTTTGTCCCAGAGTGCTAGATAGCCAAATGCAAGTGGGGTTCTATTTTCCCATCAGTCTGAGCTCCCCTCCAGGAATCAGCAAGAGACAGATCTCTTGCTTGATCTGAAGGAAACCACACACTGGGAAGAATTCACTTCAGTTGGAAAAAGACATAACAAATCCAGATGGCAGATCCTTGTCTCCCTGGATGTTTCTCCATGTGGTAGCTCCAAGCCTATATTTAGCATGATCTGAGTAAGAATCACACGCTGGTCTAAACTCGGCCCAGAATATCAGCTGCGATTTGCTGCCAGTAGCAGTTATAAATCTCCCAGTTGGAATTTTATCCAGTTGCTATTAGATGGGCTCCTTTGCCTTATACCCCACAGCTGTAAATATGTAGAATTAGAGTGGACAAGAGACAGCCCTGTTAATATTGTCTCGCTGTCTATAATTGTATCTGTTTGCTCCACTGGTTGTTGAACAAGATGAATGCCTTTAAATCCCATTATTAATTATGGTCACTTATTCAAGGGCACTGACAGTGAGCCGACAAAAAAAGAAGCTTTAGCCACACTCACCCCACTGAGGATTTTCTACCGGGGAAAATAAATCCTGGATTTCTATCAACTACTGAAAATGGCAGGTTCACCACACAGGGGGAAAAAACACCATAGTAGGTAAAGATATTTGAGCCAAGCTAGACTTTAGGAACATGGTGACCTTGGGGTGAAGCCAGTGGAACTGGCTCTGTGTCCATGTATGGGGATTAAATTTGTGTGGGAGTGGGACTGGCAGTGTAGACACACTGAAGCACAGAATTCAATGTTCACATTTCAGGACTATTCCTGGGTGACCTGCTTGGGCCCCTCTGCTAGCCTAGGGGAGCGTTCCAACCTAGCAGCCGAAGTCGGGCTGGGTAAGAGAACAGCATGTCTAGCCAAACCTGGATAATACAACTCTTTTTGAAGATAGTGTCTGTGGTGGTTAGTGTTAATTATCCACTTGACAGGATTTGGAGTCACCTAGGAGCCAAGCCTTCAGGCACACTTGTGAGAGATGCTCTTGATTAAGTAGGGATTGAGGTAGAAGGACACACCCTAAAAGCACCATTCCCCGTGCTTGGGCCCTGAACCCCCCAAAAAGGAGGGAGCTAGCTGGGCACCAATGTTAATTTGTCATCTTCCTGGATGAAGATGCAATGAAACAAGCCACCTCCACCTTTGCTTTCCACATCATGATGAATGAACCCTCAAACCATGAATCAAAAGAAGCCTTTCCTTTTTAAGTTGCCTTGACAGAGTGTTTTATTACAGCAGCAAGAAGGTAACTAAAACAGAGTCTTACTTTGTAATTCAGGCTGGCTTTGAACTCACCATGTAGCACAGGCTGGTCTTGAACTCTTGTATCTACCTGCCTTTGTCTCCCAAGTTCTGAGAATACAGAACACAGTACCATGCCTGGCACAAGCCGATCCATTTTGTCAATCACAGAGCTCAGGGTTTGTGCCTCTTCATCCAGATTCTTTCTTCACAGGTGCACCTGCATCTACCTATCTACTCCCGCCATGTGCCCAGTTAGGTAGAAACTTTAGACCAATGGTTCTCAAACCTCCCAATGCTGTGACTCTTTAGTACAGTTCCTCGTGCTGTGGTGACACCCCCTAGCCATAAAATTATTTTCTTTGCTACTTCATAACTGTAACTCTGCTACTGTTTGAGTTATAGTGTAAATGTCTGTGGTTTTGATGGTCTTCAGCAACCCCTATGAAAAATCCACTTGACCCCAAAAGGGGCTCAACCCACAGGTTGAGAACCAGTGCATTAGACCATGCATTTATAGAAATGTGCATAAACCATTGTTCTTCTTGGAAATGTGCATTGTTGTTGGTTTTATGGCGTGGAGATCATGAGTACGGGTCCTCAGAGCAGACAGATTTCATTCCGGCAATGCTGTCTATCTTACAAGCCATGACTTCTCAGAAGAGGTACTTAGGGATGCTCAGTTAGTCTTTGCCTTACAAGCATAAGGAATGGAGTTTGAACCCTAGAAGACACATTTAAAATAGGTGGAATGGCACTCACTTAAAATCCCAGACCTGAGGAAGCTGATAGATCCCTGGGGCTCACTGGCTAGCCACCCTAGCCTACTCAGTAAATTTCATGACAGTGAGAGACCATACCTCAAAAAACTAACACACAGGAAAGGTGTATTGTGTTACTGAGGGATAGTACCCAAGACTGTATACATATGGACACACGCACGCGCACACACACACACACACACACACACACACACAAGCATGTCCATACTCACGTATACACATACATAGACTCACTGCCCTGAACACAGATGGCAAAGGATTGTAGTGAGTAGTCAGTTATCCAAACTCACCAGGGTCTAAACGCTTGGAAGAACCATGTAGAAACTAGTGGGTTTCTCAAGTTGAGACTACAGTGGTCCTGGAGATAAGGCAGCTAGACCCATAGACAGACAGACAGACAGACAGACAGGGGAGAACTACAAGAGAATTCCCGAGCTCTGTGAGGGTTGTCTCTGACAGCTCAGCTGAATAGCTACTCCTTCTTCAGGAGGACTCCAGTCGAGGCCAACTAGAGATTTAGAAAATTACCCATCACTCATCCAGGGCCAAGCTTACCATGTGTCTTCACCAGCCAGTGAGGAACCTCACGTATCTTAGATTTGAACGTAGGCTCCCCACAGAAATCTTGCTTCTGTGGTGGGGAATAATTAACCCTACACTAAATGTTGCTGTGGGTTTAAGGGGGCGGGGGGGGGGGAATCTATAAAAACGTAACTCAGGGCTCAGCCCTGAAGGGGACATCTATGTAAAGCTGCAACCGAAAGCTCAGGGGACATCATGGAAGAGGAAGCAGAAAGGACATGGAGCTGAAGGATGGGGAGGATGTCTTGCAGTGTTGTCTTCTGAACATAACATGGCCATCACACTCACAAACTCATCAGCCCTGTAACTCCAGCTGCAGGCGACAGACACCCTCTTCTGGCCCCCGTGGCCACTGAATGTATTGTGGCACACTGCCATGCACACATGCAAAGTACTCATACAAGTGAAATAAGAATAAATAAAATCCTTTTAAAAAACCCAAAGGACCAGTGAACATTCTAGCATGCAGCACCAAGTGCTGATGGGCCAAAGAGGCCCATGTCCAGATTGACCAACTCACATCTGTCCCCTTTGATGCCATCTTGCTTTCTGTCAGGGACAGTATAGCCAGTGATGGTCCCACGTTGACAAGGGTAGTCCACCAAATAGTCTCCCTGACCTGTGGTCAACTGTGCCATGTAACACAGTCACACAAGGAAAACGCATCATGTTTACAGACCCAGGGAGGACAGTCTTCATGGTGTCTTCTGATTCTGCCACTACAGCAGTCTATAGATGAGAATGTAATGTGTTTTCATTTCATCTTATTTACTTGTATTTATGTGTGCATGGATGCATGCTACATATGGAGGGTTGCCACAGAGGTTAGAAGAGGGTGTCTGATCCCCTGCAGCTGGAATCATAGGTGGTTCTGAGCTGTTTGACATGGGTGCTGGGAACTGAACTCAGTTCCTCAAGAAGAACAGGAACCCATATATAACCCCTGAACCATCTTGCCAGCCCTGAATGTGACACCTTTTTAGGACTCATAAACCAAAGGAACTGAACTAGCCAATGAGTGCAGCTGGGAAAGCATCGTTCTTTTTTGGAAAACAAATCACGTTGGAGCCTTTATGATGTACATCAAAGTAAACACTCGATACATTGAAAACTTAAATATAAGACTGGTACCCTGAAAACTGAGCAAACAGAATGTGTGAGCAATTACTTTCCCCTGCATGGTAGGAGAATTCACTGATCTGTAACTTCCTACCAGAGCCTTGAGTATCCACTACATTCAGTATCCGGGCAGAAGCGTAGGACCAGTCCCTTCCAGGAACCCAGACTGGTTGCATTTCAAAATCTCACAAGTTAAATGAGAAGAACCCAGCTGAGCAAAAGAGACTTAGAACTTAGAAACAGGAATGTGCAAACAAGTGTGAATGCTTGGCCACAGGCATTAAAGAAGAACCGAGTTAGAGATGTGAACCTCACTGAGGTGGCTTTTATCCCCCTCCAGTTTTTGAGATGGAACCCAGGGCCTTGGGCTAGTGAGACAAGGATTCTAGTGCTGAACTTAGAATGGCCTTTCCCCTCTAAGATGTGAAGCATTGAACATGTCAAGACTTTGTGAGAGAAAGAACACCCTAGGAAGGTCACTCCAGCACACACCATCTGCTGCCAGTGAAATTACAAATGAGAGAAATGAGTCTGACAATTAGAATTTAACCATTCATGTTTTTGGGGTTTTTGTTTTGTTTTGTTTTGTTTTGAGACAGGGTTTCTCTGTGTAGCCCTGGCTGTCCTGGAACTCACTCTGTAGACCAGGCTGGTCTTGAACTCAGAAATCTGCCTGCCTCTGCCTCCCGAGTGCTGGGATTAAAGGCATGTGCCACCACTGCCTGGCCACCACTCATGTTTTAAATTTGAAAAAAAATCTGGGAGCTAGGGTATGTCTCCGCAGTAGAGCACTTGTCCCACACGAATGGGGCATGAGGCTTCACCCAACAGCTGGCAGAAACAGATGCAGAGACTCACAGCCAAACCTCAAGCAGAGCTCAGGGAGTCTTGTAGAAGAGTTGGGGGTAAGGACTGAGGGAGCCGGAGGAGTCAAGGACACCGCAAGAAGACCTACACAGTTTACCTGGGACCATGGGGGCTCAAGAGACTGAACCACCAAAAAGACCATGCAGGGGCTGGACCTAGGCCCCCTACACCTCATAGCAGGTGTGCAGCTTGGTCTTCATGTGGATCCCTAACAATTGGAGCAGGGGCTGTCTTTGGCTCTGTTGCCTGCCGTTGGATTCCCTTCCCCTTGGCTGGACTGCTTGGTTCATCCACAGTGGGAGAGGATGCACTTAGTCCTGCTTCGACTTGATGTGCCAGGGTGGGGGGGTACCTCTGGGGGCCTTCCCTTCTCTGAGAAGAGGAGAGAGTAATGGAAGAAGGGGTTTGTAAGGGTGGGACCGGAAGGAGAGGAGGAAGGGGCTGCAATAGCGATATAAAGTGAATATAAATAAACTCAAGAAGAAAATAAATATCTTTAAAGTCTTCTAACCTACTAATTCCACTTCTGGGAATAGACACAAAGAAAATTACAAGATAAAGGTAAAATGTCTATCAACAGGGATGTCACAAGAATTTTGCATCTGATGTTCAAAACATGGCAACTGCTTAACCATCTGAGAGTAAACTGAGGCTCTCAAGGTGGAGTACTACATAGCATTAAAAGATTCTGAGGAGACCTGTAAGCAGAAAGAACTCCTGAACACATGCCATGTGCCTGAGGAGACTGGGCAGCTGTGGGACCTCTTGGCCTTTATTGTATTTCTGGCATTTTGCATTTTTTTTCCCCCTCCTGGGGGATTCGTTACTTAGCTTGGAGTGATGGGCCCCCTGCTGGTAGAGTGTTCTCTAAAAACCCTCAGGACTTCCTGACATGTGAAAGCAGTCTCCTCTTAGGGAAGAACTCCTGGGATGCTGGAGTCTTACCCTTAATCCCACCAACCCAAGGGAGAGAAGGCTGGTTATTTGTTTGACAGTCTGAGGGTTTTGCTTTAAATAAGAAAGCAAGAGGGGGCTGAAGGGTGTGGTTCAGTTGGTAAAGTGCTCAGCTAGCATGCACAAAACCCTGAGTCCCATATCTAGCACCTTATAAACAGGGGTGGTGGCACACACCTGTAATGACAGCACTTGGGAACTGAAGGCAGGAGAATCAGAAGTTCAAGGTCATCCTCAGCTATATAGCAAGTTGAGTTTGAGGCCATCCTGGGCCACAAGAGGCTGTCAAAGAAAGGGGGGAGGGCAAAACAGGAAGCAGAAAGGGAGGAAGGGGGGGAGGGAAGAGAATGAGATTCTAAATTCCCTTTCTAATGGCAAGAGAAAACCCTTTGGTTCCCAGGAGTGTCAACCCCAAGACCCTGCTCCCTCAAGGTGTCTAGAGACTCACGTAAACTCTGACACAAGGCCTGGCTCTTTATCTTGCATCTGTCATGGAGGTGAGAGTGTCCTGGCACACTCCCCTTGTCTAGCTGAAGGACAGGAGAGGAAGAAATGGGGACATCTATGTTCCTGCTGCTCCAGGGGACAATTACTTGGAGCCTGCACCTAAGCAACTGTTTGCCCTTTTCATAGACTCACAAGAACAAAAGCATAAGAGATTTCTTCCCTCTTGCCCTAGACCCTCACCATGAAATGCTTCCTGACCCCTGTCATTCCTCCAGCCTGGAACTAAACTACCAAAGCAGCAGATACAGGCACTGGGGATACAGCCGCACTGTCTTCTGCTGGCCCTGGAAAGGTGCCTGGACGAACTACTTTGATCTAGAATTTCAGGGCTTTAGTCCCAGAATACCTGAGCCTTATGTACTGTGAGCATATTCCCTTCTTGTGAAATCATAGGGCTGGTTGGAAAGAGGTGGCACAGGGTTGTGCTGCCCTGGGCTCCAGTTCTCCCAGCTCGATGTTCAGAATGCTCTCAGAAGCCTGTCACAGTGGCTTTCAGGAAGCCAAAACCTGTCCAAAGTCAGGAGTGAGCAGGTGTTGAGATGAATTAGCATTGGCTCCGGACAGGCTCAGGGGCTTGGCTATAAGTGACAGGGCTGTTCCCAGTGTCCTCAGCTGAGCTAGAGGAGCCCAGAGCTTCCAGTCCTGCCTCAGTCAGTCTTTTGGGGACTGTGTCAGTTGCACAGAATTTAAAAACACCCCTCTTAATCTGTTTGCTCAGTTTACTCACTGACTAGCCCCTAGTCTCCTCGTGGTGGCACACTGCCTTCTTCCTCAGGCTAGAGACATAGTAGGGTAAGGACTTCCTCAAGTGAAGACCAGACACCTTGAGCTTGAACACCTAGGGACGAGCTCTGACTTAGCTACTAGGACAAGTGACAAACTTTCACTCTTAGAACTCCTACTCTGGCTCCTGACCCCTTAAAGCTACAGTGAGAAGCATGCCCAAACCACAAGGACCTGTCACCAATGACCACTTGGCAAAGGCACAGTTTTGCTTTACTTATTCTTTTAATTTATCATTACCTGATTTACTCTGTGTGTGTGTGTGTGTGTGTGTGTGTGTGTATGAAAGAGAGAGACAGAGAAACAGCCAGACTGACTGGCCAGCAAGGTCAGGGGGTCTATCTGTCTTTACATCCCCCAGTGTGCGCCCCCATGCCCAGCCTTTTACGTGTGTTTTGGGAATCAAACTGAAGTCCTTATGCTTGGGTGGCACTCAGTTTATTGACAGAGCATCTCCTCAGCCACTAAGCAAATACTATTTGTACACCATGGTGCCCAGCAGCCCTCCAGGCAAACTTGTAATAAACACAGAATGACTGTTCTGACAAATCAAGTCCTGGCTTCCTGTCAAGTGAGCTGGTGAGTGGCTTATCGGGTGGGAATGTGTAAAGAACCATGTTAGACCATATAAAAAGAGCATAGCAGTGTGTACCTGTAAGCCCAGGGCCCAGGAGGTAAAGGAGGAGAAACTGAGGCGCAAGGTCATCCTCAGCTATTTATTAAGTTCAAGGCCAGCCTGAGCTACATGAGACCATTCTCAAACAGAAAACCAAATGAAATGGGAGAAAACCTACGGAGACGGGGGGGGGGGGGGGGCGACTCATAGATGCCCTTTCATATGGTGCAGGGAAGCCAGAGGTAGAGTCTCTGATTCCTGGAGCCTCAGGAAACAGAGCCAGTGCTCAGATAATTGGGCATCAGGAGAGGGTTGATGGTGCTCTCTTTGCCCCCAAATTGGGTTGTGTTGCTCACTGGATGTTAGAGGATTGTATCATCTTGTTCACATTGCCACATCATTATGCCAGAAACTCCTCAAGAGCTTCAGCAACAGGGTTTGATTTAGGAACATTCTAGAAATTAGGCAGTTTGAGAGCAAAACACCATCAGGTTTGCCTATATTTATCTGGGGTGGGGGGATGCACACATCATGGCATGTGTGTGGAGGTCAGAGAACAACTTGTGAATAGCGACTCTCTCCCTCCACTGTGTGGGTTCTGGGGATCGAACTATGTCATCCAGATTGGTGGCCTGTATCTTTACCCACTAAGCAATCCCATCAAACCTATTTCTCTTTTTATAAACACACCAATCCTAGAGGATGAAGATCTCACAACTCTAACCTCATTTAACCTGGATGACCTCTTAAAAGACTCCATCTCAAGATCCTTAGTCTGAGTACAGGGGCTAAATACAGATAGAAGGAGAGAGGAGGGAAAGCAATTCCCTCACACACTAGGGAATTGTGCCCTGTTCCCCCCCCCAAAAAAAAAAATGAGTCATAGTTAGAACTATGCTCATTCACAACCTTTCTGATATTTCTAGTTAGTTAGTTTACCAGAGATGCCAGAGAAAATTAAATGACTATTTTATATTTTGTAGTAAAACATACTTGAGCAATTATAGCCCTACTAGATCCACATTGAAGATAAATGCTACAAGAATGTCACAAATTGATCCACAGCAGTATCCTGTTATACTTTTCACAGGGAGATGAAACACAAATGTCTGCTCATTGCAGAAGGGGAACAGACCAAAGTATCAATTCTACTAAAGTCAAACGTAGTAAGCCAATGAGTTTATTGGAGTTACTTGCAGGAGCACAAATGACTTCAAAGAGGCTGAGCCACCAAAAAAACATGTAGAAGGCCATTCTCTCCCTCCACCATGTGGGTTCTGGGGAGCAAACTTAGGTCAACAGGATTGAGTGATGACTCATGAAACTTGTAGCCCTGGGGCTCTCTGCATGGCTGCCAGGCAGCTAACAGACCAGAAAGTTTCTTCCAGATGGTTCTGTTGCTCTGAGTCTCCACTGCAGTCCTTAGTACTTACATATCTTGCTGTTAGAGGAGTCTTTTGTCTCTACTCAGTTTTAGTGACTTCCTGGGACTTGTGCATTGTTTATTTCCTGAGTCTCAACAAACCTCCCTATAGAACTTCCTGAGTCTTCACAAACTTCCCTTCAGAATAGAATGTTTCAACTCAAAGGAAATTACTGAACAACAAGCAGTGATGACCTCACCAGCAAACCCCAACACCAGGAAGTCTAGCCTCCACCATGAACCAGAACCACATCAGTACCACACACCATCTGATCCTTCCAAGTGGGAGTGCCTGTGTTAACTGATGTCTTCATTGAGTCACCCCACTCAGTGATGCTGAACAGGGCCCAAAAGGGTAGTCCATCTCAGGGCAGATTAACATTCGGTTTCAAATCTCCTTGTTTCTGCTCAGCTCTAAAGATGGAATGTGTAGATAAGGGGATGTTCCAGAAGGTTCACAGAATGATCTATGATAGCTATGCCTTCAATTTTGAATGAGTGAGTTTATGTATATAAGAAGCCAATGTAAAAGAATAAATAGCAAGTGATGGATAGAAAAGACAAACTAAAGAAAGAAAGAAAGAAAGAAAGAAAGAAAGAAAGGAAGTGCCAAATCAGGCACTTAAAACATCCAGCAGAAATAGATTGAGGAAGCCTCGTTTGCAGCCAGCTAGAGTTCCCAGTAGAGTCCCAGGCAGAACAGAGAGCCCCCTCAGGTGAGGTTTCTAGGGAAAGGGATAAAGAACAACAAATAGACATAATATTATCAATCAGGTGCTTATGACATCCAGCAAGACTCAACTGGGAGGTTGAGGCAGTCAGCTCCCAGGGAGCTTCCTCTCCATGCCTGAGCTTCCCAGAGCTGAGCTTCCAGCTTCCCCTTCCCACTTCGGGCACTTCTCTATCACAGGATAAACATAATAATGAGTCACAGCTGTTCTCACAGGCACACTGTTTTCACTCCTGAGCTGTTTTGCCATTCTTTCCTCCCTGGCATGGAGTTGGGGGGGTGGGGGAGGAAGGCCATCCCTTGATAAGGGACCTAAGAGGTTCCTTTGAGACAAACATGCTTGGGTCTGAAACAGGGTCGGGGCCAACCCTGCTTCAAGAGCAGGTTCTCTGTGAGCTCAAACAGCCCATAGAAATTGACCAACAGAATCTACACTACAGGGCACTGGGAACA
This sequence comes from Rhynchomys soricoides, assembly GCA_019843965.1. Taxonomy (NCBI): domain Eukaryota; kingdom Metazoa; phylum Chordata; class Mammalia; order Rodentia; family Muridae; genus Rhynchomys; species Rhynchomys soricoides. Next base: position 9,246,615 of record JADRCH010000062.1, read on the forward strand.
AGCCAAAGAAGCCTGTTCTAAATACTACCATTTCAGCTTCAGACTCCATGTAATCATACGGAGAACCTAAATTCAAGGACCCAGGCCCTAGGGGAGCTGGGGACTTCTCTATAGCTGAACAGCTTCTGTTGTATAAACAGTTAGACGTCTGAGTCCAGACATGTCAGGGACAACTTGTAAGGAGACAGTTGGAGTCCAGACATCTCAAGGACAGCTTCTCCATCTTGCTGGCAGGGTCAAACAAGTTCATGTTCCCAAGCCTAGGAGCAAACTCCTATCCCACTTCTCCAAATGTGTTCTTAATTGTCTGTTAATCCATAAAGAATATAGAAATTACTGTTATCTAAACCAAGGTGCATAAGTTATAAAAATATGTAACAGAAACAGGTGGATTTCTGAGTTCGAGGCCAGCCTGGTCTACAGAGTGAGTTCCAGGACAGCCAGGGCAACACAGAGAAACCCTGTCTGGGAAGAAAAAAAAAAAAAAAAAGCAACCAATTGCCTGTTATGCCTTAAATAACTACATGCAGCTAACCGGCTCCCTTGTCCTCTTAACACTGTGAGCTCCGGACCCAATGTCTAGGAGAATGAATTAAGGACCTTGAAGCCAGGAGCCCTCACTTTGTGTTCCCATCCTTAAAATTTTGTAAAGGGGCTGAAGAGATGGCTCGGTGGTTAAGAGCACTGGTTGCTCTTCCAGAGGTCCTGTGTTCAATTCCCAGCAACCACATGGTGGCTCACAACCATCTGTAATGGGATCTGATGCCCTCTTTTGGTGTGTCTGAAGACAGCTACAGTGTACTCATATACATACAAAAAAAAAAAAAATAAAATAAAGTCCAATCTCCCTTTGAGGACACAGCTCAGATCCTGAGCCTACCGCCTGGCTGAGCACTCAGAAAATAAAGCTTTCGTTTTAAGCTTCCATATCTGACCTGAGTTTTCTCGGCTTCCACCCAGAACCCAACAAGGGGAATGGAGGAGATTTTCTCTGTCACTTTGGTAGTTGCTCCAAGAAAATGATATGCCAGGCATTCAGGCAGTTACTGCTGGAACCCTCTTCAAAACCAAGGAACCCAACTGAAATGAATGAATGATCCAGTTTCACCGTTGATCGTGAATCTAATCTTTCCATTCAGTTATCTCACTACCTTCTAATAGGTGCTAGAGAAACAAAGTGAACCAAAAAGTACACCAAACAGGAGGACAGCCATGCTGAAGAAACACCAGCTTCCCTACAGAATGGGCTCTGACCGGCAGGCAGGTCACTTGGGAAAGGAAAGCACCCTAGGGCACAAAAGCTGGTGTCACCTCTGCCATGGACCCAGGTAGGCATCCTGGACGCTGGAGCACAGAGCAGTTGCCAGGTATCTTCATGGCCACAGACAACTGTGCAAGCTCAGCTTCTTTAAAGGCCAGGGAGGGATGTCCCAGAATTCACAGGAATCCTGGCAGCTACAAGCTCTTCCTAGAAGGCTAGCACAAGCCTGAAGGTCCCCAGAGCCAAAGGAACATTGCCACTGTTAATACCAAAGGTGGTTATCATCTCCCCAGGGACACTGTGAGCCAGGCACTATCTGGGGTATTTATAACTGCTACAGACTACAGCAGAACTGCATGGAAATGATTTGTGGGTCCTTAAATTCATATGTTGAAGCTCCAGAGTGAGACAGAGGCACTGAATAGTTTGCATGTTGGGCCGGGGACACAGCCCAGTAGGGAGAGTGCTTGCCCAGCACCCACAAAGTGCCAGTTTTTATCTCAGTCCTGTATAAACATCACAGATGCACATACCTGTAACCCCAGTATTTGGTTAGTGGAAGCAGAAGAAGCAGAGGTTCAAAGTCACCCTTGGATGTTCAGCAAGGCTGGCATTAGCCTGGGATACATAAGACCCTGTCTCAAAAAGTTATTTTAAAAACAATCAGGTCTAGACATATGGCTCAGTGGATAAAACATTCGTACAAGGATGAGGATCAGAGTTCAGGTCCTCATAACCCTCATAAAAGTTGGGTAGACATGACAGCCAGCCATAATCCCAGCACTAGGGAGGGAAAGACAAAGGAAGCCTGATAAGATGGCTAGCTAGATTGCCCTAATTGGTGAGTTCTGGATTAAACCAGAAGACCCCGCCTCAATAGATAAAGTGGAGAGTAATCAAGGAAGACACCTGACATGAACTTCCAGCACCACACACACAAACACACACAAAATCAACTCAGACACACAAATGTGCACACACACATGTGCACACATACACATGTGTATGCACATATATAATATGTGCCTGTACACACACAACAGAGTTTTTCCCTCTTTAGTTTATTTCCTTTCTCTCCCCTGGTTCTCCATCCATCATAAAAGTGATCAGCCCAAAAGCAAACTGAGAAAAGGGCAGGTAAATCACCTGTCCACCCAAGCGCCACTTCCAACATGGACTGGCCAGGTCACCGATGGAATGAGAGCCAAAGTGATACAGAAAGGCAAGAACAGGGCTCCATCTGCTTGGGATTCTGAAGCCACCATGAGAATTAGCCCAATCAAGCCTACCAGAAAACAAGATGCAGAGGGACCAAGATGCCCACCTGCCTGCCTGCCCACTGGCCATAGACACATGGAACCATATAGCAGACACCGCCCAGCCACACCCTGAACAGAAGTCTATGGACTCTTGCAGTGATGGAAAGCTACCGTGTGAGTCATAGCTCAGTGTCCTCACTATTTTGGTGGGAGATTAGTGTCTCACTGTGTGAGTGTCAGACTGTATTAATAGGAGAAGGATTACTCCATAAGTAGACAGACACAGCTGGTCCACTATCCAGAAAGATAAACACAGGTCCCTGTTTACACTCTTGCATATGTACGTGTGTTCGCGTGTGCCGAAGCTCATGGGTAGATTATGATTTGGAGACTAGAGAACAACTCCAGCTGTCTTTTTCCAAGTACCACCCACCTTGCTATTTTTAAGACAGGGCTTCTCACTTACACTAAGTTGGCTGGTCATTAAGCATTGGGGTCTGCCCCCTTGGCATTACCAGTGCTGAGATTAAAAGCATGTATTACCATGCTAGCTCCTTTGGTGCTTTTAATTGGTCCTGAGAGATCAAACTGATGCTTTTAAAACACACTTTACAGACTTAGCTGTCACCTAGGCCCTGTTGTAACTCTTGTACCAAATTATCTGTATTCCAACAGAAGTCCTAGATACATATATACACAGACATTTGATGCACTAATAAAGACAGGCATCAGATCTACGACACAGGACTTAGTAATGTGGATCCCAGTGTTCATAGGCTGACAGGTTGTACAGACTTGAAAAGGAATTCAGTAAGTCAGCAGTGTTAGAGTTTATACCATGCATGATTGTATGATCCAGACAGATGCAATTGCAAATGCAATTTCTGATCTGGAAGAGTTTTCACTCTGACGAATCAAAGAGAAAGATAAAACACAGGTAGATCTAGAGCTTGACTGGAGTGGAGAGATGGCTCAGCAATTAAGAGCACTTACTGCTCTTGCAGAGGACCCAGGTTTGGTTCCCAGCAATGTGTAGCTCACCCTATAATCGCCTATACTGCAGGGCACCTGCTTAGCATGCCTCCGTGCTTTGAAAGTCAGCCCAAGTGTGCAGTCCAGAAGAGCCACCTTCCTCCTGACTGGCAAGCCTGGGTCTTCCAGCTTCTTCCTCCCACTGGAGATACGTGTTTGTGTTGTGTGTGTATGTGGTGATGGGGCAGGCATATGGTGTGTTACGTGGAGTGTGCATGCAACAAGTGTGTGATGGGGGGAGTGTGTGATTGTTGTGTAGCAATTTCCTGCAAATTAAACCTTTCCATTCTGAGGGGAAATTCGTTCAGGTGCAATAAATCCTACAGACTCAGAAGTTCTGAGGGAAGGCTGGTGAAGACCCAGGAAATTCTAAACAGAGGCTTGTTAAGATTTGGGAAGTGAACAACTGAAGACTCAGAAAGTCCCTGAAACTTGCCAGAGGCACAAGGCCTCTTCTTCCCTAAAGTCATACAGGCAATAAAGTGTTGCCAGATATTTGATTATTCTGTTAACCCTGAGATTGTGTTATTTACTAGAAAAACCTGTTTCTAGTTTTGGTGTGTGGCTCAACTTTAGCATACACCTTTAATCCAAGAGCTTTCTGCTTGAATATTGTAAACAGGATTAAATAAAGTCAACCATAGGTCAAGAAGCGGAACAATCAACAAGTTGACAGGAAGTGAAGATTAAAAAAAAACATACAGAGTAAGAGGAAGTCAGAAGGATGGATGGGGAGACACACAGGAAGTAGAAGGGAGGGACATTCAGTTTAAGGGAGGTTTTGTGAGATGGTGTGGTAGAGAGGCATTCCTTTCGAGACATTGGCTGAGGAGGAAGGTCAGCTGGGTGCTTTCTCTGCCTTTCTGAGCTAACAGGCTTTCACCACAGCATCTGGCTCCCGAGTCATCATTGGTAAACTCAAATGATTGAGATTTTGTTAAAACAAACAAACAAACTAATAGAGACTACTGAGTGATGAGACACTCTTTTAAAAATATATTTATTTATTTTATGTATATGAGTACATTAAAGCTGTCTTCAGACACACCAGAAGAGGGCATCAGATCCCATCATAGGTGGTTGTGAGCCACCATGTGGTTGCTGGGAATTGAACTCAGGACCTCTGAAAGAGCAGCCAGTGCTCTTAACCACCAAGCCATCTTTCCAGCCTGATAAGACACTCTTTAGCCTGTGAAGAATTTCTTTTCTTTCTTTCTTTTTTCTTTTCTTTTTTTTTTTTTTATGGTTTTTCGAGACAGGGTTTCTCTGTGTAGCCCTGGCTGTCCTGGAACTCACTCTGCAGACCAGGCTGGCCTCGAACTCAGAAATCCACCTGCCTCTGCCTCCCGAGTGCTGGGATTAAAGGCCTGCGCCACCACTGCCCAGCGAAGAATTTCTTAAGAACACAGCTTCCAGGTCCTTTAGGGGTTTGGATGTAATCAGATGTAATCCGAAGGAAGAAATCCCTGGCAGAGGGGAAGAAGTCCAACCCATCCCAGGACTGCAGTGACCAGAGCAGCCTGGCTTGTGAGATACTTAGATATGGTCCCATGGGTTGACTTTAAAAAAACATAGTTAGACCAGACACTTGATGGGCCCATAATGCTCAGACTGGAGGGTGCATGACTCACCAGGGGCTCTGCCTAGATGAAGGTCTGTGTTTGTCTCAGCTTGGCCCCCTGCCGCACATGCCCACATGATGCTGCTGGTCTAGGACACATTGAGGGGAACAGGGTGATAAAGGTGGAAATCAATGTTCTAGAACGTTCCACTCTTTTTATAGGGAGCACGTATTGCTTTTGTAATAGAAGTCATGATACAGGTGTGATAGTTCTCTACAAGAAAGCAGACATTCAGAAAACTAGTTGTCAGAGACACTGTAATATTAAAGAATGTGTCTCAGCGAACTAGAATTCTACTTCCTGGAAACGCTTGGCCATGCTAGGCTAGGGCTCTACATTTAATCCCAGCACTTGGGAGGCAGAGGCAGAGGCAGGTGGATTTCTGAGTTTGAGGCCAGCCTGGTCTACAGAATGAGTTCCAGGACAGCCAGGGCTACACAGAGAAACCCTGTCTTGAAAAACCAAAAAAAAAAAAAAAGCTAGCCCAAGCCCATCAGTATTGTAAATTATCTGTCGCTCTCCCAGCCCAAGCCATTCCTGTGGGAGGAGGTCACCTTTTCTGCCCTGGAACCTTCTTTGTGTGCACATTTGTGTGTGTGTGACAGAGAGAGAGAGAGAGAGAGAGAGAGAGAGAGAGAGAGAGAGAGAGA